>LQRL01097938.1:0-10133 GCA_001703475.1 Hydroides elegans | reverse complement strand
TGGGAGAGGAAGGGTTCAGTTTATGATGGAGCCAAATGATGATTTCCACTCTTCCGAAACCCGGTGGAAATCAAAGACAACTAGATGGCAACAAGATAGCCGTTGATATAGATGAAATCATTTCAGTAAGTGGAAAAAACTTTCGTTTTATAAGGGAGGGTTAGCTATGTGGGAGAGGAAGGGTTCAGTTTATGATGGAGCCAAATGATGATTTCCACTCTTCCGAAACCCGGTGGAAATCAAAGACAACTAGATGGCAACAAGATAGCGGTTGATATCGATTAAATAATTTCAATCAGCGGATATTTTGGAAAGTGTGGGAAGGTGTAAAATAAGTTCGGAGGAAGAGAGAGGAGCGGAAGTCATGAACAGGAAGGATATATGCTGCGTTTTTGAGAGTCGATCCACATGTAATTCGATTATATATGACCAATATACAACCTCTTTTGTGTTGAGAACAGCATTTTCAAATTTAAATTTTTAGCTGAAAACAGCCAGTAAAGAACGCCAACCCGACAAAGGCCCCAATCGACCACCGTCAGTTCACCATCACCACTATGACAACCATCAGAAACCGTCGCCCAGACAACCGCCTCCGCCCCATCTGCCTCCCTTGCAACCAGTCTATCAACATGTATATCCGTGAGTATTCAATCCCTAATTTTAACAAAAGAAATATGTACCCGGCGACAGGTACATTTGTAGTAATACTTTTAAAAGTTCTTCACTTACGCTCACCCAATTCATCTAATTTCAGAAACACAGTCCCTGCGCTTTGAGGTAGACCGTTAATTACCATGAAAGAACTTGCTATTATTGGGCCTATTATTGTATTGATAGTGTTAATTTCAAAATATTTCTTAAATATTTTTTTAATGATAAAAATGAGCAAATTTTAATTTCTTTTCATTTCAAGGTACGGTTACTCATACCAATCACCACGATATTTCCCACAAGAAGTAGCTCCATTAAAGCCGCCTGTTGGTGAGTATATTTAACCATCTTTTTTCTATAGCTAATCAGACGTGCGTGATTTAATTTATTATGTGCCATTATAATCAATAATTATACAAAAAAGCTTACGTTCTGGCCAATAAAGTTTCGTGCAAAGCTTTACAAAGATACACTCTATTTCAGATTCCCATTCTCATCTTCAAGAATATTACAATAAGGCTCACCGATGAATCTATGCGCTTACACAACAAAATACATACATCAAGATAAAAATAATGCGCTTCCTATCGAAAACGGTCTCGCAAAAGAGAGTAGAAACTTCATAATAGGAGCTATTGTTTACCTAACAATGTCTACTAAGAAAACAATGAATATTTAATGTTTCTGCAAAATGTACATAATAGTTTGTGCGTGAATAAGCACAACGACAGTTAGACATCAAGCGAACGTTAAATGCGACGTTGATGAAATCAGATGAAGAATAATCGCTGCACCAGCTCAGTTAAAGTATGCGTCATAAAAAATGTTGTGACGCATGCAATTTACTATTTGCTAACTTTGAATTAACAAAGAGAACGTTTTAAAGGGTTTGTATTTTGTTAGTTATTTCCAAGCAAATAAACAAACATTTCTCGAAATGCCGTAAACGAAATGATTATACTTTTGGGTTTAAATACATGTTGATCATTATCATTGCACAACATTGTAGAAATATGGTATGGTATATGATAACATTATAAGGATATGAGATATTTGACTCACTTTTTCATATATTTTCATTCGTTTCTGTGTTTTACTATTTCATTATTCACTATATTCATTATTCAATGTCTAAATCTGTAAAATGCGTACTAGTTATTCGTTCAGTAATTGTGACTCTGGTAAATTTGCATAGCTATTATCAAGAATATGTAATTTCGTTGTGATTCAAATAATAGTTTTAAACATATACGTAGTGGAATAAATGCATGCATTGTTGTTTTGTTCACTCTTTAACTGTAAAGCGTATCTGTGATGTTAATTGACCGAAATTATGTGTACATGCTTTTAGCACATATAGCTTTTATAGTTTAGGAAATAAAATTATTTTACTACTCATTTTTTGTTTTAATTTAAATGCATGCATTTATTTACTACCTAAAATAAAATCAAAACAAATGATTAGGATAAATGTAAATTTCTCTAACATAGCTTAACGATTCGATTGTTTGGGCTTTGGTAAATAAATGCATGCACATATCTCAAGGCAGTTAAAATAATAATATAATTTTGTGCTCACAAAATCAAATTTTATCTTTTTATAAATATTCATTTACTAATTATAGTCATTCCATTTATGGCCATTTTAACACATTAAATAATCAATCAATACAAAACCGCATTTCAAAGTCTTGGTCAACTGGTATACATATAAATTTTGAAAGTTGCTAAAACAGAAGCCATAATTACTTCACATTTATCGTTTTCATTAGTGTATCTAAGAGCATAAATTTAGGCAGAAATCCTCCAGCTAGTAATACATCAGCCTTCTACAAATTGAGCAATATTATATCAAAAAGGATGATATCACTAAATAGATTTTATAGCAATTTCATTATAAAAAAATATAATTTAATGAAATTGTTATAGAATAGCATGCTGAATCGTTTCATAAATATATTTTACTTTTTATAGATGATCTACATGTATTGATCTACATAAAATTTAATTTAATAAAGTAGCGAAATTCATTTCACTAATTTTGCACCAAAACCATGTATTCTGACATTTTACCCCAACATTACAACTTAAACAAATTTATTAAGACTGGCAGAATAACACATGAATTCAAAAAACGTGATTTAACTAATAAAATACAATTACATGATCACCCATGCCTTATTTTCAATTATCTTTAAGAAAATCAATTCAGATTTTTCACATGAAAAAAAAAACGGACTGATACAGCTATCAATAAAATTCTATGCAAAATTTTGATTCAAGTTGTTTGTTAAAAGATTTATCAATTTGATAAACATGTATATCACTTAAATTGGTAAATTGATGAGAAATCTGCATTCTACTAAGCTACTAATTATATATTACAAATAATAGTAGCAAGGAAGCCAGTAGTCATGATTTTATCATAATTATGTCAAAACATAAGAATAAAAACCCAAAGTCCGACAATTTATAAAACATGCATAAGCTAAATTAATTTCAACTGAATTTATTTCACATTTTATACTTTTAAACTCATGCTTTTTATTTCAGCACGAAAGAAACCCAAACCAAAGACTCCTGGTAAGTAAAATTATAGCTAATAACTCATGGTAAATATAACATCATTAAGTTAACAGGCGCTATATAAATATTCATTTATTATCATTTATTATTATAATTAATATGTGTTTATTTGATAACATACCAAAGATAAGTATATAGGTTCTCATCAATCTAATATTAATTTTAATTATTTATATTTTACAGTCTTGCTTTTTTCAGATCCACCAAAACGGATATACGGAAACTTACCTTTCCCAGGACCTCGTAAGTTGACGAATACATTGAAAGCTTAATATTCAAAAACCTATAAAAATCTCGGTATAACTGATTTGCTACTTTTAATTATAAATGTATGAACAACAATAGATTGAAACAAAACTTTGAAGTTATGTATTTGAAAAATAAATTAAGATTCTTTTAAGCACAAATGGTGATTTGATATATGTTTTATTTTAAAATATGTATTTTTAATTTTAGCTCCTTTGCGCAAGTTCCGTCATGCTGCATATGCAGCTCTGTTCTCAAAATTCCTGCAAAAAGCTATCAAAAACAAAAAGGTAAATCTTTTCAAAATGTTAAGCGACTTAAATGCAATTTATAATGTAAATTTATAACTTTTATCAACTATATGTTCTTTATTACCTTGTAAATTAAGCATGCAAACAATACTGAATTCATCTTTTTTATTTTATCAAAAACAATTGATTTTTACTTTTGAGATGTTAATTAGTGAAATCAAATCATAACTTCAGCTATCTTGTTAATTGATAGATCATATTTAGCAATTACAATCAGATATGGCTTAATGTTCTACTTTTGTCATTATAGCCAAAGCCAAAGAAGGACAAAGTAGACGAAGAACTTATGTTTCCCATCAGAATTAAGGAGATAATCGCAGCATTGCATCACATATATTTGCAGGTAAAATGAGTTATACGTGCTTTGCCATGCCCTGTGGACCCTATATTTATTTCATAGTATATTAAATTTATCAAATTCTATATTTCAAAACATATTTGCTTATATATTTTGAGAACGTAATCGCTAACAAAATTTCTGATCAACAGCTCCACCTTTCATGGCTTTTGAATAAATGCAATACAATATCATTTACACTTTTCATTACATAATATAAACATGATATCTATGTTCAGAATTATGATACCAGCTTATTCAGAACCTATTATCAACATTATGATACCAAATTCCCTCATTTTTCACAGCCATCTAATAACATCGGCGAATCCCTCAAACGTATTTCCTCCGATTCAGCAAGAAATCTGAGCATATTTTTGCAGCCCAAGGACAGATCTGGCGGACAAATATACAAATGGTTAAGCTAATGCACAGTCTTGAAGTATATGATTATTTTTTTCTGTTCTTCTATAGCCCTCCAATAAGATAGGCGACTCCCTCAAACGTATCTCCTCCGATTCAGCAAGAGATCTAAGCATTTTGCCGCGGCCCCAAGATAGACTTAGTTGGAACGACACTTAAATGGTTTAGCTATGACACTAAGCATTTATAAATGATTTAAATGTTTTTATTTGTTGTCCTTTATAGCCCTCCAATAAGATAGGCGATTCCCTCAAACGTATCTCCCTGATTCAGCAAGAGATCTGAGCATAGTGTTGCAGCCGCAAGATAAATTTGGTTGGGAAAAGACACAAATGAATTCTGTTTATGCAAAAGCCTTGATTATATGATTAAAATCTTTTTATTGTCTGTTCCTCTATAGCCATCCAATAAGATCGGCGACTCTCTCAAACGTATCTCCTCCGATTCAGCAAGAGATCTGAGCATAGTTCTGCAACCGCAAGACAGATTTGGTGGGAAGGAGACTCAAATGAACTCGGCGTATGCGCAAGCGTTAGAGGAAGTTAACGATATGGTCGAATATATTGCCTATGAGATTACAGAAATTATGGTATGTACTTAGTAATTTAGGTATAATGGGCATATTGGGTAACATATTTGAAAATGTTGCGTAAATTTAAGAAAAAAATACTCTATAATGTAAGTAGCGTATTGTACTTATAAGTTAGCCGAACTTATTGTATTTATTATGTATTAAGCATGGTTGTATGTAAAATCCTTGTTGGACGATTATTTCAATGCTTATTATATGCCCAAATATAATTATAAGAAAAATGAATATCACATGTAGTTTGTACAAGACGTTATTAAAATTAAAATTCATATTAACCTAGCTCATATTATGCCATTAGGGCAAATATCCCCCTTCAAACTCGGATCTCTAAGCACAGGTCAAAGAAACTGTCGAACGAATGCGATTTACATTCCCAGACCTAACGAATGAATTATTTACAAGGTGTTATCAAAATCCGATAAAAATAGTGAATAAATGATATATAATTTTCTTTTCAGCCCCCGGAGGGAGCCCTTGGCACCAGCAAGAGATCACACGTTTTTGATCTTATCCAGCCTGGCCGTCGTTTTCCACAAGGCTACCTCTGGCAGATCGAAATGGTAATGTACTTTTAATTTAGCATGCTGCATCACTCTTTTTCCTTCAGGTTGTATGATATGTAGGGTCGTGCATATATGATATATATGGTCATACAGCTTATATTTAGAATGATAAACTTTATTCAATTTGAATTAAAAACAACTCATATACTCAATCGCCACTTACATAATTTGACTGATTTATTATAAGAAACACTCTACAAGAGCTTCAAAATTTAATTGTAATTTACAATTACTCAATCATTTCAAATCGAACCAACCAATTTATTGGTATCAGCAAAGACATCAAAATTAACTCTAAGGTATCAGTGTAACATTTAATCGATGCCTTATAACAAATGTTCGATGTGGAATATGAATTTATTTAATTAAATTTACATTAAAATACTCTATGATATCATTATTCAGGATCTACTGACCCTCGATTATTATGGTTGCACCGTCACTGTATCAGATAAAGAGGCAGTACATCTGCTTGCTGGGTGTTTCATTGGTAGAGCCTTGGTTACAACGGTATGATGATTTATGTTTTGTTATAAAAAAATCGGTTATTAGTTTGATAACGAAATTTTGGTAAATAAATTTGATAAAATTTATTAAATACAAACTGGAATGAATATTTATTGGATTTTATTTTTATTTATTTATTAGTCATGATGTTTCCTATAACAGCTGTTGTGTGAACAATTATTGTTGTGGTCATTTCTTTATGTTGTGTATTTAGGTAATTGTATTGGTGAAAGCTAAATAGATAATAATTTCCAGACAAGTATTTTCTTATTTTGAAAGTCTTACATAACCACTTGAGTGCAAAATCAAGGTCTTTGCAATTTCAAACACTGTTGATTTTGACCACACTACTTTATTTCATGTACGCAACATTATGTGCATTATTATTGAACAGTTGATGCTAAAGCCACAACAACATGGTCTCACAAAAACGCGACCAATGTTCAATGCACAGAAGAATCTAAAACTGATGGCCAGTATCTTCATATACTTGTTGCGCAAAGTGTATACACGAAAGAGTGCACCCTTCATGGTGGTATGTTGAATTATTTCTATATATCATATCTCGTATGATATTATTCAATATATCTATATTTTGCAAGAGAATACCAAAAAGGATACATTCATCATTAATAGTATTTATCGTAGAACAACTATCTTAACTTTAAAACGTGAAAGATGATGCCATAAATTTTACATCCGTAATTTTACATGCATATATTTTATGAATGTGTCTCGAAATTTGAATTAGATAAAACAAGTTATTCAATAATTGAATGTACGTTATTTCAGTTTGAAATTGATAAGCGAAACATTTTATTTTGAAGCATTTCGATTATATAATATTATGTCTATCTAATATTACACATACATTGACCTAACAGGGAGTACCGGAAGAGTTTGCGCATTTATTACACGACGACAGAGAAATACAACCATTAATCCTGAAAATCAAGTCCAGCTTCAATTATGCTGAGGTATATTATTTGTTTAAATAAAGATATGCATGCATTTAACCAAAACTGTTCTACTAGACAATGACCTTTTCTTAGAATACAAAATGACTTGCGGTATTCATTCCATCATGCTGTCTTTCTGTGATTTGTTAGGGTTTTATTTCAAAGATGTTATTAAGATTAACTCTTTACATAACACATAATATATGTTTATTTGTATTTTGTTTATGTCATTTGAGAAACAAATATTTTGTGTTTGTCTTTGTAGAGCTTACTTTTGGACTGGGGAAGAGAATATGTAAAACGCCTTGAGCATATCAGAAGGAAAACTCCACAATATTGACAACAAAAACTTTATCAAGGACAATACTTCTAAATTAGAAACTACGGATCCATTCAGATAAACTTGACATTTAAAGATATGTCATTTGAAACGTCTTTGGAAAACTAAATCGTTTAACTGTATTATTTATGATGCTAATGATGTAAGCATATATATATTTTTTTTAATTTGGCGTATATAACAAGATACTACATTAAATGCTTAATAAACGTTTATTTTTTATCCATCTAAAGCTCCAAATAAGTTAAATATTTTCATAAAATAAAGAAATATCATATTTAATTTTCAAAAAGGAACGAATGGTCCAACTGGTATATCAAACTCTATTTAACATACTTTTTGATATACATCGGTGGCAAATAGTAATAGTAATGTGGCGAATATTAATATCGGATTAAGGATTTGTAAGATGTATGCATGAATAAAAAATTCATAATGTCGAAATTCAGCCGCGCGTGACATTTAAGATATATATTTTATTCCCAAAACAATTGCAAATTTATTTTCAATTGCATTTTACCATTCATTGTAATTTGCCAGAATTTTAAGGATATGTTTATAAAGGTTTATGATGACAGATAGAAATAAAATAAAATAAAATTCGTCAATAAACAACTGAATATGTCTTAGTTTTTACATTTGAAATGACAAATTATCACCTCAATATGAAATATCCAACAAATTTCTTGCATGTTACCTTTACTTCGTTCCGAAACCTTTTCATTATAATAAAGTAAACAACTGGATTCCCAATATGGTTGATAAAATATATGTACATTATATAAAAATTATGTGTAAAACGGAAACTAAGAATCAAAATAGGTGTATGTGATATTAGAAAAAGCAGCGTAATGGCTGCAAACACCTTCATCAGCATGATGTGCCTTTTGTTGCCATGATTCGTAGCATTGTAGTAGCTTTTATGTTTTTTATTTGATCTATTACTCTTGTTCTCGTTCGGATTAGGAGGTGATCTACATTGATAAACAAAAGTTATATTAGAATTGCTTTTCTACAAATGGTGATAAACAATTGTATTAAAATATATAACCAAAAATATATATAAAGCAATATTATTATAGAACACTATTTTCATTGGTAATGAAATACTAGCAATATTTATTTTTTGATAGAATATACAAAAACGAAATAAATTTTAATTCTCACCTATCAGAGCTAGTGCGAATATTCCAAATATTGAGTT
Source organism: Hydroides elegans (assembly GCA_001703475.1). NCBI lineage: Eukaryota > Metazoa > Annelida > Polychaeta > Sabellida > Serpulidae > Hydroides > Hydroides elegans. The sequence continues at coordinate 1,411 of LQRL01097938.1, read as the reverse complement.
GTCCAGGCGTTGCAGATGAAGTATGTTGAGAAGAGCCTTTGTGTACAGTGGAAGGACGAGCTCTACTACCCTGTGATTCGATTGATGAAGTTTGTGATGTGCAACTTGAATCATATCTTTGTATATCATTAGGAGTGTTTATACTTCCAACGTTCCCAACATTTCTAAGATTATGGACTGCTACTTTCTGTCTTCGATACAGTTTATATCCCATCGCTGGATAGATTACAACCAAGAGGATCAAGCATATAACTATTGTACTTATCATACTCCATTGAGTTATTAGATCATTCAATGATCCAGCTTTGAATTTGATGACAAACAATAGTAACGTCGCCGATAAAACTATCATAATCATTCGAATTACATTCTTACGAACTGATGGTTTGAAAGTAAATGGACGAAATACAGCGTTTGCTCTTTCTATAGCCATTGCTATAACAATAAATAGATAGCTTACTATAATAGATTCCATTGTCGCGAAACATATATCCTTATACTTTACATAGTTCGGATTATTCATATATACATTTAGAAATGGAAATTGTGGAAGAACTAATAAGCTCATCAAAAGATCCAAAATTGCCAATGCTATTATGTACACATTTCCAGCATTTTTGTTATTTGTTTGTTTTGCAAAAATAAACAAAACGAAGGTGTTGCCTATAATTGATATTAGCTCATAGAATATCACGCAAAATATGTGTACACCTATGGGTGTCGTGTCGAATGAGGGACTAAATTTCATCTCAGATAATTATATATACGTTATATTCGCATAAAAATTGCGTTAATCCTGGTTTTGGTTTTGTTTTCTCCTATTTTATGTTAACATAACTTAAATGTACATATGAGGTTTTATTACTTACATTTCAAAGTTTAGATATTGATATATTATAATAATTATTCATGGAAGGGCCGTTTGGTTCAGTAACACTGATTAAGAAAACTATTTAAGAAAAAAATTGTAACTTTTATCAGTTCAAACAATAATTGTACATATGTTTGAACAATTTCAGAAAACTGATATATCATCCTTTTTATAACTTTGAAATAGTCGTTAAAAAAACTTTATTTTGATTGTCAAAGTTTTAATCCGAATTATCAATAATATTATTACATATTTATAACAATTTGTTTTTCCTTTTATTCAATAATTTTATCTTTTGAGTTAAAAAAACATATATAAAGCTTTAAAACTGCAACACATATTTATGTTGCAGTCGCTTTCTCTTAAACCAAATGCAGCAAATATGACATTTTTATTCAAATAGTCTTAACAAAACAATTCATTTAGCGTATGAGTAATGAGTTAATTTAGCTGTCATGAACTATGATTTGATGAGCAGTTGGAATGCACTCAGTGTCTAGAGTGGACAAAAGGCGTTTGCATGCCACGTGTCTTTCAATT
>LQRL01097935.1:16181-32850 GCA_001703475.1 Hydroides elegans | reverse complement strand
CAATGTTGGACATGTCCGCGGCGTTTGATACCGTCGATCACGCCATACTTCTCAAACGCCTTCAGTCAACGTTCGGTTTTCAGGGAACAGTGATAAGGTGATTTGAATCCTACTTGTCCGAACGCACTGTGCGCGATTAACGATGCATTGTCCGACACGCTTGAACTCACCTGCTCCCTACCCCAGGGTTCGAAACTTGGTCCGAGGCTCTACTCAGACTACACCCAACCTCTCGGATATTTACTTAGGATACTTCTTTTACTATACCATCTCTACGCAGACGATTCCGGTATCTTTAAACCATTCTCACTCAAAACTCATGTAGCCCAAGCAAACGCCGCCCAAGAGTTAAGTAATGGTATCAACTCAATCCAAACATGGACCACAAACAATAGACTAAAGCTGAGCCCCTCAAAAACAGAATTCATGGTGGTCTGTAGTGTACAAAACAGATCAAAGATCAAAATTCGCGAACTAGTCGTAGGCGAAAACGCTATTAGCTCGGCCGAAAGTTTGAGAAGTTTAGGTGTTACTGTCGACCAATCCCTCTCCATGCAACTTCATATTAGTGGAACCATAAGAACTTGTATGTTCTTTCTGAGCTGGATTCGCAAAATAAGACCCTACCTCACCGTCGACGCGACAAAAACACTGGTACAGTGTTATGTAATTAGCAGGATGGACTACTGCACCCGCATTCTTGTTTCCCTCCCAAAAGCTCAACTATCACGTCTCCAAAGGGTCATGAACATAGCGGCCAGGTTAATTCTTCAAAAACCCAAAAACCCAGGGATAGTAGCGCAACCGAACTATTACGAACTCTACATTGGTTAAGAATAGAAGACAGGATACATTTCAAAGTGCTCTGCCTGACATGGCAATCGCTACATAATAGCAGTCCCTCATATATTTCGGATCTCATAAAACCCTACGACCCATCCCGACGTCTTAGATCCTCGGATAACCTCTACCTCCACGTTCCGAAAACGCGAACTTCGTACGGCGATCGCGCTTTTCGTCACTCCGCACCCAAGCTCTACCGAATTTTTGTTCGAGAACAACCCTCTCTCGCTTTGTTCAAAAACAAACTCAAGACTCATTTTTTCAGGAAATCTTACAATTAATGGATATATTTAACATATTGTAGCGCATAGTTGCCATATGCGCAATATAAATGACAATTGATGATAAAGTGAACATTGAATAGCTACATTTTTGCCCCATTATAAATGCACAATATATTTCATCCACAATATGGTTCCATGATGTTATTATTCATTATTATGTTTTCATATAGACTTTTACAATCCGACTAAGAATTCTGTCATGAATGCTGCTTAGTGACGTGTCAAAATATATAAAGTCAATTAATTTTCACAATGGTCGTTCATTTTGGGATTAAGGGTCTTAAGCGTGGTCATATATCGAAGTACACAATATTAACTTTTAATTAATAAAATCATAAAATAATAGCACGAACAAAGATAATTGAATTATCGCAAATTAAAAAACATATGATATATAACTAAATGTTTTCATCATTTTACATTTTAAGTCACTCACAAATGATTTTTGATGATTAAGATATGCGACAGAACGCATTTGAGATGCACCCAAAGTACAAGCGACCCACATATGTACAATTTGAGATTATGCATAGATAATATGAACGATCCCATCGAAATATTGATAACGGGTGACGGCAAAGGGAACATTGAACTTTTGTTTCGAACAAATTGGGAACTTCGTCAAAACATCAATCGTATTCCGAATAATTTTCAACACATCATGAATAAAACAGAGACACCGATATGGATCAATGAATGCAATGCCCCCGAGCTTGGGATATCACTAAAAACGAGAGAATGGTATGTTTGAGATAAATGATTTGTTCCTTGAATCTACTGGAAATCAACAATTTCATTCCATGTTACTTGCGAGACGACCATCAAAATCGGCAAGGAATTATCATGTGTCCCATCTGTAACCAAAGCAGATCAAATAATCGCTAGAAATAAATGATAGTCAAGACGATGTTCAAAATCTCTTGGATATTCTATGCCATACACGGGTGCCACTAAAATGCAGGAGTTGCCTATATAAAGTATGCACTGCTCAAACATTAGAAATGATCTTGAACAGTTTATGTATTAGTTTATAAACCAATTATATAACTATGTACATGATAACATAACACTTTTCCACTTCTCAGGGCCATTTCTATGTGGAAATGATGATACTGGATCGGCGTAGAACGGTGCCTTCTACTAAAATTACCACTGGAATTTACGAGATTAACCTCCGTCAGGTTGGGGTGTCAGTATTTACCTCAGTTGAATCATTCAGCATTATATCCATAGCACCGGTTCTGTTCAGGATGATAAATGAGACTGGAGTATCCAGAACAACAAGCCTGAATCAATTATCCGTCATCATATTATGTCCTGCAACTCAACAGCAGAAAAATTCAGCTGTTTATCAGGAAATATGTATTTAATATCTCAAACTTTCGATCAATCTATCAATAAACGCGTTGGAATTACAGACAAGAGAACAGGCAACGGTGTCAATCATACATTTATGCGTCAGTTTTAGCTTTTAAACATTGCTATTTAAACATGGAAAATAACTCAAATAAATATTGAAACGTTATCTTGAATTCCATTACAACTATTGCATCATGTAATTTGGAGACGAATACATAAACGCTTCTTCAATATTGAAAATGTCATAGCAATTGTATTAAAGTTCCATTTTTCCGGTTAAAACATAGCTTGTTTGCTGAAAATTTAGAGAATTTAATTCTTGGGTGCACAATGACGACCCTGGAACCCAGGTCGACATCCCTCTTAAGCCAATTAATTTTGAGAGAACCTGACAGAATTAGTCGAATCGGGAAAAGTGTCAAAGATTGGTCCAAAAACTAAACATATGTCAAAGCAATAGGGGAAAACAGAGTAATCTATTCATCAAAATCAAGAAAAAATCCTGGAAAATCGTTTTTATTATTTTTATGTGCTTATAATTTAATGAGTAGAACGAAAATTGGCAAAAAGCCCGCGTTTCAAAAGTTATATACGCTGCAGAAAACATGGACAAATTGCAAAGAAAAATGGGAAAAATTAAAGTTCAAAGCCGTTCTCAGATCAATACGTTGACTATGAAATGATTTTGGTGTATCTTGTGATGTTCAATATTTTATCACCTTGTGTACAAAAACATCTTAATTCATTACATTCATTATTGAAAGCGACCTGTAGACATATAAGAGTTAAAATTAGGGAATCCTTCTTTGAATCATCGTTTAATCCGAGGGTTTAATGTGACACATTCAAAATTAAGCGAAACAAAAGAGTATTCTATCAAAGTACTATTAAGTTATGTACAAAGTTAATTTGGTTAATTTGCCTTCTCCTTTAAATTCTGTAAATTCTGACGTAAACATTATGGGAATCCTTTATGACGATTCAGGATGTGTAGATGTTTATTGCGCGATGGGAGTCGAAGTTGATGCACGAAGCCGGAGGCTGAGTGCATCCATATCGACTTCCTGAGTGCAATAAACATCTACACATCCTGAATCTGAACAATGCATTCCCTTTTACTACTGGGCAACATCTGATTTGGATGATTTTGTAAGGTCCTATTTGTTAAAAATAATTGGTTGATCTAAGGATTGCCCAGGAATTTGTGGACTTAAGATATAAAATGCAGGTGAAAATGTGTACATGTGCTATACATGTATTTTGAAGGTTTCGTAATAAAATCTTAATTGCAACTTACATATAATATGTTTCGCCTGTCATTGTGTATACATATTGAAACATTATATATTATTATTAATTTATGATAATATATTTCATGTCTCATTCAATTAATTCGTTAAAATAAGCTTTTGAACACAATTCTGATATTCCCTTCTCATATCATTGCACCTTTTGTTTACATAACAATGTTCGTGTTCATGACGTTATGACGTTCGAGGTTTGGTTTGTGACGTAACACATAATCGTGAATCCACCTGTTTAGAAAGGAAAGGCTCTGGAAGGTGACTATGCGCAAAACAAAATTTTAGTTTTCTAATTTTCTAATTTTCTCATTTATTTTTTAAAAGTAGAACTGTGCTTGATTTTTTATCTAATTACCTGAAACTTGCAAAAATTGAAAGATAAAACGTACTTGTAGGGACAAAAACGACACACAATGTTTAAAACAAGTGTTTTTATAAATCATCCCGAATTTTTCAAATTTCTATGTATCTATGGAAAAGTAGATCAGGCGTTTCTACGGTGCAATACACTTTATATTTGCATCCTTGCCTTTCACTATCATTTCTTTAAAAATACACCCTAACCATGTAGTAAGACGGTTTACTGAGCAGTGGTCATAAACAAGGCACAGTGGTATTCTGATATTCACTCCTTCCAGAGCAATGGTTTAGATTGACATAAAAGAGAGATGAATACATGTTCATATGTGTTCTAGATGTCTATCTGTTCGGATGTTTTTATGTTTCAGGTGGGCTTAAACATATGTATGGGTAATGGTGATGAATGGTTGAAATCACTCATGCCTGTATATGCGTGAGGAATGTTTTGTAAGTCCGTTCGTTAATATGATGCAAAAATAATACACTTATAATTAGTGTTAAAAAAACAAATACAATGAACAACAAACACCAGCAGACCGTGAGTAGAAATATCGTCTGATTAGCTAATAATATCTCACTGATCCTATTCCTCGAATGTAGAACCCCCAAAAGTTATATTTTGGGATTAAAAAGTCTATCTATTTTTTCTGCAAGATCACACACTAAAACATACAGTAAATCGTCATCTTTCATTAATTGAATTTTGAAATAAGCATCGTGTTGTGATGATTCGCCTAGATTCAGAGTCACCATACCGACTATAAAGTTCAATTTTTGGTTTTATTCTGAAAATAGTGATCAGCAATTCACATCTCATATACATATGCCTAGGAATGTTCACAATTAGTTGATGTTAATTTCCCGTCACACATAGAATTCTAAATGTTGAGCGATTTACAGATCTCCATGTAAACCCTTGAAATTTATTAATACAGTTGACTTATAACACATGACAAAGGAGAATTGTGATGCGAGGGCTTGGGCGATTTTCGCCATTTATTAGTACTGAACAATCTTTAATCGAAATTTGAAAATGGAGACGTCACTGATTTATCACATTTTTTGCTTACATCGTTATGAATCTTGCTAGAAACACATTGAGCGTTTATATTTCAGAAACGGCAAATACAATGCATATTTTTTGACATTGCAAATGGTAAACGAATAAGCAGATAGATTTGCAAAACATTAAATTCTTATAATAATTATTGCAAAAGATATGAAATAAAAACGATTGTCGTGGTATTTTCCCTTATTTACATCTTGCAAAAATACTATGCCTCTGAAGAATGATCACGTTCTTTTGTCTTTGAATAATAGAAAAATATTCAAGTCATAGAATCGTTACCTAGAATATGTAGCACATTAACGTAAAAATAAGTTCTGAAATACAAAAGAAACCGCTCAAACCTATTGCATTGCTATTCACCAAGACGATTCATTCAATCATTTAGATTTCTATATAGACATGTGTCTTAAATAAAATTCGGTCAAACGGCAAAGTTCACGACGTACATGCTGTAAATTATAAGTTATCATTATATGTTGTTTTTAATATTTTACAGCTGATAGTTGTCGATTCTGGCTAACATATGACAATGGGTGCGTTTCTTTTTATTCAGAAGTTTCAGAAGTTTAAGAACTTTAAGAAACTTAAAAAACTTCAGACAGAGTGTAAAAAGAAACGCATTGTGTCTGAATGTTCTGAATTTTTAAGGTCAAGGTTAGGTCATCATTTTTTCTACATTTTCTGTACAAAGTAGTGTTCAAACAATTATAAATTTTACTAAATAGTTATTTGGAATATACAATGTCACAAAATCACCATAAATAAACAACAAAACACAAAATTTAAAAAGTAAACAAAACCGAAAAATCAAAACATTGCGTCACGTGACTAAATTAAGAAATTTAAGACAACTCTCAGTTGTCTTACATTTTGTCTGAAACTTCTTAAACTTCTGAAACTTCTGAACAAAAAGAAACGCTTTTTTGTCTTACGTTTCTTACACTTCTTAAACTTCTTAAACTTCTTAACAAAAAGAAACGCACCCAATATCTTAATTTGATAATTCAAATATTAAATGACAAATTACTATTTGAATAAACACCACTGACGGACATCAGTGTTTTTAATTTACGTCGATCACTTCTGCACTCTTCATTTATATTCATAAAGGTGAAGATAAACGACAGAAGATCTATAATATCAACCAAATCATTTAGAGCACCTATCATTTACACATAAAATATGATATCCTTTAATGATGTTCTTTTATTGACATATTTTGAACGTAATTGTAAAGAAACTACTCGACATCCTTATTTGACTCGAAGCGACGTAAATTTACGTAAAAATAGTCATGATTTAATATAATAGCGGGACGCCTTAGTTTAAAGTTCCAGCAATGTCATCAAATGACGTCCTTAAGACAATGTTTTAATGACGTGACTTATTTACACGTCCGGAGTACGTCAATAATCAAACATGCTTTAAATGTCGTCCTAATGAATTTGCAAATTTGATGTCCCATCGACTTACTGTACTTTGGTCGGGACGTCAACTGACGTTCTTAGAACCTCATTAAAATACAAACTTATTGTAAACACTTTTTAAAAAAATATTGCGAATATCCCTCCAAAAAGGAAAATTTGGTTTTTGATTATTTTTATTTCAAATTGGAATGTGCTAGTTTAGATAATAATCTAGTATACACCTTTAAATGTGTATATATCTGATATTTATGTATAAACATATTTAGATATTTAAATAAAAATGTGCATGCAATAAAGATGACGTTCGATAAATGGGCCTCTTTAAAGCGTTCCGAAATGGATCAGTTTAGGACGCTAGATAAATGGTCTTAGCTAATGTTTTCTACGTACGTCCATGGTATGCCAGTTATTGACGGCGATGCCACGTCTAAAATTACGTCCGGAAAACATTAATATAGGTTCAGTAAAGGACTTATATAGGACGTCATATAGTGATCTGCTGCGGATATCGAACCATAGCCATATTTAGATTTTGCACATTGTATTCTGATTTTTGGACATGTATATTCTAAGAAGTCTACTGACACCTCCGCTTATGCGTCTCGAATGGGCCGTTAAAAATAATGCGAACCATTGTGTCTAGTGAATAACAAAACACCATGTTTATACTGCCTAATAGTCTTTATGTATACTGACCGACGTAAATTTTAAACATGTATTAACGTCAGTCAATGTCGAATTATGATGATTATATCTTACATTGCAATACAGAAGGGTAAAATAACAAATGAATTCTATTAAAATATGATACACCTATCATGTATCAAAATATCAATGTAAAATAACATATAGAAAGTATGCTCTTTTAGCTTCAACCTGAATTGGTATAAATTTCAACTTTCATCTTAAAACATTCGTCTGAGGCGTATAAATATGCTTTAAATTATTTGCAATTTATGCTTATTTAGGAATGTTCAGACGGGGAATATAGTGAGAATGAAATTTTAAATATAAAATGTAAAAATATGTATAGGAAAAAAATAAAACCAATACAGAAATATGTTCACCCCACCCATTATTGCCCTTTCTTTTGGTAAGCCTAATGGATTGACACATCTGAAGGGCACCCCACGACACATTTTTCAAAAGGTTGTTAAGTCACCTTTAAACAACATTAATAATACGAAAAACAACAAAATAATGTTTTTTGAACATCAAAATTGTGCAAAAAGGTATTCCTTTTCTCCAAGCCAGCTGACCAGTTTCACCTTTTCTAGCCAGCTTGGAACAAAAAAGGAACACCTTTTGAGAAAATTGAAATGTTGAATATAGCTAAACTACTTATAATATATTGCAAATAATAGTTTATTAGACGTTTGAAAGCAAGTTTAATTAATTTTCAAATAAAAATTCTCGCTTCTTGTTTCGAAAATTCAGTAAATATCGAAAAAGGTGTTCCTCAAACTGCTAAAATCTCCAAGCTAGAACAGAATTTCTCAAAATCTCCAAGCCAGCTGAAATTTGGTGGGGAACACCTTTTTGGGGTAACAGCTCGTGAGGTGCTCTTCACATCTGGTCAATCAAATATAGTCTGGACACATTAAGGGTTCGCTATACCAAGCGAACAATCTGAAATAGATATGTTTTTAAATCATACCAGAAAACACAAAAAACGCGAGCGAAAAATAATATAAACACGCCTATAGTTGTTTTTTTGGGGGGGTAGGGTTCGCCATCAGACCCATAACCGTTGCAACATATCTAATGATCTCGAGCAATATTTGCGCATGTTTGACGTGTTCACTCATCGACACGATATAACACAGGATTTATTAATCGTTTTTTTTTTGCATTATGAAAACTAGTATTTCTTCCTTTCAATTAATAGCTTTTCAGGGGACATGATGTAGTTCTATGATAAAGATATGAAATCACCATCAAATGAAAACACAAATTGGTATTGGTGTCCGTGAACATATCTCTACCGTAGTTTGGTAAAGTAAAGAAACTTCCATTTTCCACTTTTCGAGAAAAAAAGCAAAACGCGTTTTGACCTGAATCTAAGTTATTATTTGACGTAAAACTGAAATAAAACAATCATATTTAATGGTAAACCATTAGAAACCCTATGGTATACTGTAAATAAAGATTTTATTGCAAATTATCAAAATAATAACAAAAGTCCAGATTTTAACAATTTTACCAGACATTTTACATGCAGAAAAGTACGGCTTTAGTATGGAAAAGTAAAGTAAGTCCATACAAAAACACTGCTTAAAATGAGTCAATAAATATAATTGAGTAAAAAATAGTTTATATTATCTTGATAAATACTAATATTGTTCATGTTCATTTAGAATGTTGTTTTGCTAAATATCTCAAAACAATTCCTTAAATTCTAGTTTGCTCTCAACTCTAAACTTTATGTCCATGTCCACGTGATTTGACATGGGGCCATACACAATGGGACCTGTGTCAATATTAGGTTTTATAATTATACTTCATCCATGCCCAGACCAATTCTTATTATCCATATTTTCTGTATCCTCCATTTTATGAACAAAACATTTTATTCTTAAGCGTGAAAAACACTTTAAAGTATTGTTTTTGCACAACGTGTTTTGACACAAAAGTCACATGACTACACGTCACGTTACCCATATCGAGTGATGCTATTGGATGAGAAACTTACTTTACTTTTCCTTACAACAGTCGTCCCATACAATGTACTTACGTTACTCTTACTTGGTTAACATTGTTTAAAATGATCATTTGGAGACACCGTATGGGATTCACAATGTACCCATACATAAATCTAAACTGTTTTCAATCATAATGTGTTAATATCAGAAAAATCGAAATTTTGGAGTTACTTTACTTATCCATACCACGGTAGATCTCCTACCGTTGCACCAGACTAATTTATATACGGAATGCTCCCAGAATCATAATTATTACCCCGCTATATCCGAAGACTGTTTGAAACTTGATTCGTTGTTGTTCTTAAATGCTCTTAATTCACGTGGTTTATTGATACGCGGTGAGTTCCTGGAGGAGTTGTCACAATTTTGTTGATATTGTGTCTTGTTCCACAGCCACACTTTCTCTGATCTATCCAATGTCCTAACTTCTTTGTTGTCTGTATTTGTCACGAGTTTTTGCTGATTCTTCCGTTGCTCTGATAAAGCGCTCACTTCGTTATATCTGATGTTTATATAAATCTTATTTACTCTGCAGTTTATTATTTTATATTTTGAATTACAGAATTGCAATGTTTATATGCAGATATCAAAATAAATTTCAACGACCTTGCAGTACCCTATGAAAGTAGTTGAACTATCAATCTTTTTTTAAAGAAATCGACATCTATAAAAATATAAGGACAATAAATTATTTTCGAGTTCACGAATCTATAAAGTGAGAATGTCCATGAATTTGATTTGTTATAAGGTTTTAAGTAAAAAATGAACAATTTACAACAGTAGAATTGTAATATGTTTCGTTAATTCTATTCGTATTTTTTGTAACTGAAGGATGCACAAGGATTCAATATACATATTTATTGACTTTAAACACATAAACATGAATAATAGATATGTACAGATTTATATTCATCTAAAGTAATAGAAATATTTCTAAAACATTATTTATTTGAAAAATCTGCTACTACAAGGCTGGAATCGCGGTATCCGCTCAAAAAAGTTCCCGCCAATAAAGATTCCAAAAAATCACAACAAGGCCCAACAACTTTCCAGTCAAATCCAGGTCACAACGTCCCGAGACATAAGGTCCCCGGACAAAAGTCACCAATTTGACCAATTTCTATAAATTTCAATTTTGTAGAAACTCTTGTTGAGTTTGATCAAGTAGACTATAAAGTTTTGGCCGTGAAAATGGAGAGCAAAAACATTTTTTGTCAATTGCAAACATGCTTTATAAATGAAGGATTTTGAAGTGAAAAGAAATACAATAGTATGGTTAATGTAAAATACATAGCTTGAATTAAAAGGCTGTGATACCCTTATGTTCAACACATGCAAATAGTGTAGGAGTATGATAAAAACATTAATAATTATCAATAAACTTGAAAAAAAAACTAGTCATATACTATTTTCCCCTTTAAATGCAAAAAAAATCTCATTTAATCCTGTTTCATTCGTGCTTTACCTACTAAATAATCGATGCTTTAATAATATTGCATACTGACCTTAACCAACTGTTTGTTTAAAACCCGGAAACAGGATATTCGTCCTGATTATTATAACTATCAATTGATGACCTAGGTTCAAATGATAAATATTCTATATAAGTGCTCAGTCAATTGCAATACCCAGCAGCTATCATATATTGGATTGTTTAGCTTTATTTGCAATGCTTTTATGGTCATCGCAATGCGAATATACAACTAACTATACTTAAAAGAATAAAACATTTGAAACAACTAATTTTTCCTTTATTTATTTTTGCACGCTAATACTCTCTCATTAAGCATGATAAAGATTCTATATTGCTCAATAACAAAAACAATCGGAGTATCAATCCTATTTCGCTCGGACCTTTGTGACCCTTTTTGCAACATTTGCTTAAAAGTCGGATATCCGTCCTGATTATTATAACTATCAATTGTTTATTTTGTTCCCGATGGTAAATAGTCTGTATAAGTGCTTATTTTATTGCAATACATCAAAGCAATGACATATTGGAATTTTTAACATTTTTTTATTTGCAATGCTTTTAGGAGATTTTTAACTTAACAATTGTATGAATTGCGTTGGTTGTCAATTAGTAGGGACTCGTGGACAACGGAAATCCTTGTGTTTGAAGAGAAATTATTTTTGAGTAACGATGGTCATTTTGATTTTAAAACATATTTAGAATCATAAAATTAAGTCACACTTTTGAGTAGGAATATGTTAAAATAATTGAAATATTGTTTGAAGTTATTAAAATATATATCTTGTTGTGCAAAGATAAAAGATTGTTCATTTAATGTTAACAGTCTCAAATAACACCAACTCACAAAATGACGGAATATGCTGTGCTTTTAATTGCGCTTCACATATTGATAGAAACTGGTAACTAATGTTTTTTTTTCTTTTTATTTATACCTTTTCTTAAGGCTTCGAAATTTCTATTGAAAAGGGTAAACGACATATTAATAAAATCCAAAGTGTGATCCAAATTAGTTTTTTATATATCCTACTGGAATTAATGAAATACTTCAATCATTGAATTGACTAAAAATAATTAAGTATATTTCATTAATCATTCGCTTCATTTACGTTTATATTTGGTTTTATCATGTATCAGTACCCCTATGGTTAATATCCCATATACATGTACGACATAACGGACATCATAGTAATTTCTGAATAAAAAAGGGAACCATTACATGATACAACCTTTTATTTATACTACCTAGAAGTCTACATGTATGCATTTCAACCACCTGTTGGTATTTGTTCACAGTATGTTGCGTTGTTATTGGAAACTATGGAACGTACCAAGCAACGCAAAATTGCTCAATCGGTTCCAATGTAATAGATGATCTAACAGCTAATGACTACCAGACATCACCGTTCCAAAGCTATAGAGACTACCTCAGATGTTTCGAAATCGTATGTGTTTTAACATAAATTGTAACATTACGCGTCATGTTTTAAATATTTATATTTTTCTAAATAAATATCAAACAAAGTCGTTTTTAGAAAAGTGTTATCTTTGGGTTTTCATATAAAAAGCAGATTAATCCAATATGTTCAAAACTTCATGAAACATACATTTAATAAAGCAAAAGGCCGCGTTCATGCAAACATAATAGCCTGAAAATAGAATCTAGAAAACCGATAGCTCGAAAGCCACTATTTTGATAAATACCAAGTAATTCATAACTTCTGTTCACGCAAAAAGAGTTTTTTTTTTTTTGGCATTATTTGCGAGCTTTAATTTTGCATGAAAACTGGCTCTCTGCGACCGCGTCTGCGGAATATAAATTGGTATAAAACATATTTATACCAGCGGTATAGATTCCGCTGGGATTACTATGTTGTATAGCAATTTTAATTCCGCAGACGCAGAAGCAGAAAGCCGCTGGCCGCACCATTACACACCGAAACAAAATTTATGTTCATGTGCTATTATAGAATCTATTCTATATGGTATGGCAAACATATCTTTTTCAGTGCGAGGATATAGACTGTAGCGGTCTGACATTTGGTTTTCAAGTTCAAACGTGTGTGTTATTTAATAATGGCTTAGATGTCTGCGATCCCGTCCGTGGAATCTGGAAAAAGGCATGGTATTTTGGAGTCATGTTTAAATACAAATATAAATGTACTGACACACTGATTCACATCTGAATCTTTTAAAATACTGCTAATGAGCATGTTACACTTAATTTGAACAATTAACTCTGCTAGTGGTATCTGTTAAAAATGAAAGTTGTATAAGACCGCGTTCAGGCAAACATAAAAAACGCGTAAGGGCCTGTTCACACTAGAAGCGACACGCGACAATATACTTATATGTTCTTTATAAAATTTGCGATTCTCTGTCGCCGGTTTTATAAAGAACATATTAGTATATTGTCGCGCGTCGCTTCTAGTGTGAACAAGCCCTTAATAACAATTCGAGACTCAACGCATAAAAGCAACAATTGTATAAAAAACATAACAATTTATCCTTTCTAGTCATGCAAAAAGCTCATTTTATAAGCCCGTATTTTATAATTTTACATAAATATTTTATAATTTTATATACAATTTGTTATCATTTTATATAAATATTTTATAATTTTACTTATTATGTGACAGGTACGTTCGAGTAGATGTGAAAATGGAGGAACATTGATGACTGATGGTCTATGTATATGTGCCGCAGGATTTACCGGCTCATTTTGTCAGTTTGGTATGTAAAAGCCGACTATTAAAAAGACACATGTCGGCTGAAGCATTGCTCATCACTGTAAATTACAATCGTCCATGAATAAATTCAGATATTGTTTTTACTTTAGACTTGAGTTAAAATGTGATGTAGAATCGACATGTGATACTTTCAATCCCAGTATAACTTACCCAGCGCTGCATAACTGTAATATGTTTTGCTTAACGATCAAGAATAAATAAAACATAATAATAAAACATTCATACAAATATGCCACTTTAAACTCATAAAAAACATAATTGTAGTTATGTAAAATCATAAATATAAAATAATTAACGTGCAGTTCTGCGGCAGTCAGTTTTATCATTTTTTTTTTTGAGTGCTAATACCTGTCTGAAATATATGCACAAATTGCATTTATGTTTATTTCTTGCGGTAATAAACAATCAAACACTGAAATATGTTTCAGTTGAACAAACTCCTTGTGATAGTAGCCCATGTCAATTTGGGGGTACTTGCATTGGCGATCCAATTTCCGGTCACTATACATGTACCTGCCCTACTTTCCATGAAGGATCGCATTGTGAAGGTGATCCATCTTTTATCTATTTCATGATATTTAATCAATAATATAAATATCGATGGATTGCTATCGGTGAGCGAATGATATGTGTGTTTGAACGAACAATGACGAAAAATGGCATGTTATTTAACCTTTTTTTATTTGGTACTTTAAATTATGTGTGGTTTGAAATATATCTAATAACGTTTGTCGAATAATGATAACGATAGGACAGTAGGTTATCATTAAGCATTAATTTGTATCAATGCTTGTCTGTACGTATGAGCTACTATGTATTTGTGTGTCTTTAAGGATTTCGAAAATTGTATTCGATTCTAGACTTATATATAGTTATCTATAATTGAACGATACGCATACTTTCCGTTAGTTATTCATACTCAAATACATTATTGTCACAGCTCGCGTGGCCGCCCCGTGCGATATCAGTCATTGTCCATGAGTTCATAGTTTATTTTTGTCATAATTATAGGTTACATGTCAACATAAATTAAACTGAGGTCGTACAAAATGTGCAAAAGCTTAATGTTCGTACCTCATATTTGGTAAATTACCTGTATTTCATACATTTCCATACTAAATATAATTTATTAATGTGACAGCTCGCGTGCCCGACCCTTGTGATAGCAGCCCATGTCTCCATGGTGCGACATGTGAAGGTCAAACAAATGACTACACGTGTGTTTGTTCCGAAGGCTGGACAGATGAAGACTGTGAAAGTAAGAAATGTGATGTATTTGAACTATTGAAAATTGTGTTAGGCTACGTTCACACAAACCGAAAAAGTGCGAAGGCTTGAAGGCTCCATGCATTTATAAAACCGAAACTGATTCATCCTTTCCGTCTATGCCGAATGTGCAAAATATTATGTTTTTTTTTTGTTGCGCGTGCACGAAATCTATTTTAGTAGATTATTTTACGCAAATCTTAATATATTTCATTCTTCCGGATATGTGTCCGGGCTATTATTTTAAGGAGTAAATGTTTAATTTGGTTTGAAATTGACTCGATTAATTGGTACTACAGCTCCGATCGGCGACCCTTGTGATAGCAACCCGTGTCAGAACAGTGCTCCCTGTACCGGCCAAACAGACCTCTACACGTGTGATTGTGGACCCCACTGGACCGGTGAAAATTGTGAAAGTACGTTATGTCGATCAAGTACAGTAAACTCCTTGCAAAGATTGTTCCTTGAAATATTTTAAAAGTCCATCCAAGAAAACATTAAAAAGGCAAGTGGCGACGAGAATCGCTATTATAATAATCATGAATACATATTTATTTTTATTCGTTGTTTGAAATTAACCTGATTTATCGTTTTTACAGCTCCAACCTCTGACCCTTGCGATAGCAACCCTTGTCAAAACAGTGCTCCGTGTGACAGCCAAGCAAATGAATATACTTGTGATTGCGGACCCCACTGGACCGGTGAAAACTGTGAAAGTAAGTCACGTCGACCATATGCATATTGCAATTCTCGCCAGGTCCATTAAAGAAAACAGCAAAAATCGCAAGTGGCGACGAAAATCGCCTATTTTATATAGGCCTATCGATAATGCTAATAAATATATGTTTTTTTCGTTCGTTGTTTGAAATTAACGCGATCAATCATTTTACAGCTCCAACCTCTGACCCTTGTGATAGCAACCCTTGTCAAAACAGTGCTCCATGTGACAGCCAAGCAAATGAATACACTTGTGATTGTGGACCCCACTGGACCGGCGAAAACTGTGAAAGTGAGTAATGTTGACCATATACAGTAAAGCACTTGAAACCGGACACATGCATATACAGTCGTTGCATTTCTAACCCAACAACATTCTTATCGCTTATCGTTTAACGGTTTGCAATATAAGAATTATCGTTTAATGTTTATCGTTTTTGCGGTTATCGTTTATTGTTTATCGTTTCTCGGTAATGATAATCACTCACAATGAAGCTCCTTAATACCACTCATATATATCGTTTATCGTGTGTCGATTATCGGTTGTTGTTTATCGTTTTGCGGTAAACGATTATCGTTTCAGGTTTATCGTTGAACGTTTATGCGATTATCGCTTAGCGTTTAGCGTTTAAGTTGTCGGGTTAGAAATGCGCGCGACTGTATGTATATTTTGTTTGTTGTTCAAAATTTACTTGATTAATCATTTTCACAGCTCCAACCTCAGACCCTTGTGATAGCAACCCTTGTCAAAACAGTGCTCCGTGTGACAGCCAAGCAAATGAATACACTTGTGATTGTGGACCCCACTGGACCGGTGAAAACTGTGAAAGTAAGTCACGTCGACCTTATACAATAAAACCCGTGTGACCAGACACTCACTAAACAGGACAGAATCGGAATCATACATCTTCCACAATAAACGCTTGAATATGTCAACAAATCGACAATATATACATCAGAACTGTCAAATAAATATGATGATAAACCAAAATACATACTGGACTAATGTAAACTATGAAATCGAGTAACGTTGACCATATATACCGAGCGTCACTGAAAACGCAAATCATGTTAAAAGTTCCATAGAATTCTTATAAACGATTATTGTTAACTGAAC
>LQRL01097935.1:2153-15911 GCA_001703475.1 Hydroides elegans | reverse complement strand
TATGTGTACGTATACAAGTCAAAATTTTGAAAAACATATTCCTGGATATTGATGTTTTTACGATAAAAATGTTTTGAAACGTTTCAACAAACGCCGGATTTGTTTCCTGAAGAATTTGATCCTATTCCTCAATCCGGACTTGAATACGGTCTTTAATGGCCTCGTCAATAGGTGACAATGATGCCCGTCATGAATCTATGCCCATGCTTCACAATAAGCATTGACTAAATTCTCAACGACAACCAAGAATGTTTAAATGATATCACTTAGCCACACATCACTTCTGAAACGTATTCAGAAAACCTTGAAGATCCTAACACAATGAATTAGTCGATAAACGTCCATTTCCTATTCGCAACTTTTGAAATGGAGGGTAGTCCTCTTTCAGGTAGAATTGTGGAATAATGGAAAACACTTGAAAACCTAAAGTTACATAAACATTTGGCTCAATAGACGAATATATTTTCCTGAAAATGTTGTAGTTCTAACATTTATAGTTTTCTTGTGGTTACATATCAAACCTGCTTTGCGTTTTCAGTGACGCTCGGTATATGTTTATGTATGTTTGTTGTTTTAAATTCATCTAATAATCATTTCACAGCTCCAACCTCTGACCCTTGTGATAGCAACCCTTGTCAGAACAGTGCTCCGTGTGACAGCCAAGCAAATGAATATACTTGTGATTGTGGACCCCACTGGACCGGTGTAAACTGTGATAGTAAGTTATGATGACCATATGAAGTACATCAGTGCTGTATAATGTAATATTACTTATGCTACTTTCACAAACATGCATTATTAAGCGAGATTACAGGGCCTTATAATAATGCTAATGATTAGATGATTATTTATTGTTTCTCGTTTGAAATAGACTTGATTAATCATTTCCACAGCTCCAACCTCTGACCCTTGCGATAGCAACCCTTGTCAAAACAGTGCTCCATGTGACAGCCAAGCAAATGAATACACTTGTGATTGTGGACCTCACTGGACCGGTGTGAACTGTGAAAGTAAGTAGACCTACTGTTGACCATATACAGTACAGTAAAACCTTTGGAACCGCACACCTTACTAAACAGGACAGATTTGGAAACATCAATCATCTACGATAAGCGCATTAACGGATATTTTCGTGTCTATCCTATTTCTGAATATATGTATATGTTTGTCTTTAGCACATTTATATAATATTTTTTCATAGCTGCAATCTGCATATTTCTCGAATAAAGCTTTATGTTATGTTACTCATTATCTCATTTTATATCGTGCATTATGTTTATCATGTTATTTAACAGATCAGGTCGTTCACCCGTGCTCCAGCAATCCTTGTCAAAATGACGCCACTTGTGATGAAAGTCAAAGTGACACGTACATGTGCTTTTGCGAATTCGGCTTCACCGGCACCCACTGTGAAGGTTCGATTTATTCTGATGATTTCATTTTCTTATTTCATTTTGAATCTTACTTGATATCGAACTGCCGTTTTTATAAACGATCACGAATGGGAATAGTAATTTGCCAATTGTGAATTCGATAGTATGGATGTAATTGTATATTTAGAGTCATATATAGGCATTCTATCTTTTTGAAAATTAGCCAATCTCCAGTCTTACTGAAATATGTTAGTCAATCTATAGATAAGCTGATTGAACCCGTCTATCTGCGGTTAGAACAGATAAGCTAATCCATTTTAAGTCAAACTACAAATTGGCAAAAAAATATTTTGGCTATCACATATAATGTATATCGTATCAATGTATCTTATATATGTTCAGAAATACAAACAGTTATTTATACAAAAAAAATCTTGATTAAAATTATACATGTTCCCACGCTGATACCTTTACAGAGGTGATACCTCAACCATGTGCCAGTAGCCCCTGTCTTAATGACGGACAGTGTGTTGACCTCTCGCCTGATTACTATTGTGAATGTGGACAGGACTTCAGCGGGGCACGATGCGAAGGTATGATCCATTTTCCTTAATTTACCCATTCAATTTGCAAGATTTAAACTATAAACATGCGATTACCCTTCCTGTTAAAGCCACAGGACAATATATATATATATATATATATAAACCGTATATAGACCAAATAGATTATTGCTTTTCTCCTGATAATCATTTTAAATGTGGATCTGACTTCAGTGGGGAACGCTGCGAAGGTAGAAGTCTACAGTCACTTCCTAAAGTCAGATTTATTATATCAATCAATCTTGAAATCTTATAAATAGATTTTAGAGCTTGCATGGCTGTATGTTCCAAAATCAAATTTAAGTCTGATATCAAAGTATACTGAATCCATGGATCCCTCAATGTAATATTCCAAATTTTAGAAAGTGGCTGTTTATAGAATCTGGTTCATTGATGGTGAATATTTTCTACGCTTTGAAATTGTTTTTTTTTTTTTTAAGAAAGTTGT
This sequence comes from Hydroides elegans, assembly GCA_001703475.1. Taxonomy (NCBI): domain Eukaryota; kingdom Metazoa; phylum Annelida; class Polychaeta; order Sabellida; family Serpulidae; genus Hydroides; species Hydroides elegans. Next base: position 13,488 of record LQRL01097935.1, on the reverse strand, counting down.
TGATTTCCCTAGTATTTGTTATTGCCCGATTTCATTTATTGAAGATATAAGCATGGGATCATCGTTCCTCTATCAATTTCATGGCGATGACCAATTCGTATATACCGGCCTGTATTTTTTTCTGCGCGTGCGACCCTTGTCAAAATAGAGCAACATTTTGTTTGAACATTAAAGCATCCAGCACTTATAAAAAACGGAAAAAAATCAAATGCCAATTCAAACTACTAACAAATCACGATATGATCCATATATATTTACAAACCACAATACGATCAATATCGATTACAGAGGGCATTGCATTGGCTTGCGTCAGCGTCCTTGTCAAAATCGTGCAACATTTTGATAGAAACATGAAAGGACCCAATACCTAAAAAAGAGAGAAAAAACGAAATGCTTTTACTATTGACGAATCACAATATAATCAATATACTTTTACAGATACTATAGTATTGCCTTGCGCCAGCGATCCTTGTCAAACATTTTGATAGAAACATGAAAGCACCCAATGTTTTAAAAAATACAGAAATTGGTTTACTATTCACAAATCACTATATGATCAATATACATTTACAAATCACTATAAAATCAATATACATTTACAAATCACTATATAATCAATATACGTTTACAGAGGCCATTGTAAGGCCTTGCGACAGCAATCCTTGTCAAAATGGAGCGACATGCCATGTGGATGGAGACAACTTTGTCTGTCAATGTGAATTCAGTTTCACAGGTGTCACATGTGAAGGTAAGAGGCGATAGTTTCTTGTTAATAGAAATTAAGATAAGTCTTATTGGGTGTAAAATATAATACGAAGGTCTCCGTGCAGCATTGTGTTAAGCCGGCATAATTTGTATGGCCAACATGTTTCGAAAATTTTCACATGATTCTATATCGATCCATGTCATGCACTTTAAAATGTTAGAAAATCAATGCGAGCATAATAGTATTGTCGTGGATCACTTACCAATCCTCATAAAAGTGTTAAAAAAAACATTTAAAAACATTCAAGAAACGCATACTTTTTCATTGTTTCAGTCACTGTTGATCCTTGTTAGATTCGAGTTTCCAATGCATGAATGATATTCGTGAATCACATGTGTTTTGTTTCACGTTTTTTGGCCCAGGAGGACCATTGGTATATAATTTTACATTTTTTTCATTGTTTCAGCAATAGTTTATCATTGTCAGAGTGTCCCCATGAGTGAATGGTTTCTGTGAATCGCACGTCTTTTATTACACTTGCTTTCCTATCTAAACCATTATTATAAAACAGCTTATCTTGTTCATCTTTTTCAGCAACCGTTGATCCATGCCAAAGCCACCCAAGCATGAATGGAATCTATGAATCGCACGTCTATTTTTACACGTGCGTCTTCCCATCCAAATCATTACTATAAAGCAGATTGACATTTTTATCGTTTTAGCAACAGTTGATCCGTGTCGGAGTCAGCCATGTGTAAATGGAATCAGTGAATCGCACGTGTATTATTACACGTGCCTCTTCCCATTCAAATCATTATTATAAAACAGCTTATCTTTTTCATCTTTTACAGCAATCGTTGATCCATGCCAAAGCCACCCATGCGTGAATGGATTCTGTGAATCGCACGTCTATTATTACACTTGAGTCTTCACATCCAAATCATTACTATAAAGCAGATTGACATTTTCATTGTTTTAGCAACAGTTGATCCGTGTCGGAGTCAGCCATGTGTAAATGGAATCAGTGAATCGCACGTGTATTATTACACGTGCCTCTTCCCATTCAAATCATTATTATAAAACAGCTTATCTTTTTCATCTTTTACAGCAATCGTTGATCCATGCCAAAGCCACCCATGCGTGAATGGATTCTGTGAATCGCACGTCTATTATTACACTTGAGTCTTCACATCGAAATCATTGTTATAAAACAGCTTATCTTTTTCATCTTTTTAAGCAACCGTTGATCCATGCCGAAGCCACCCATGCGTGAATGGAATCTGTGAATCGCACGTCTTTTATTACACTTGAGTCTTCACATCCAAATCATATCTATAAAACAGCTTATCTTATCATATTTTTCAGCAACCGTTGATCCATGCCAAAGCCACCCATGCGTGAATGGAATCTGTGAATCGCACGATTTTTATTACACTTGAGTCTTCACATCCAAATCATAACTATAAAACAGCTTATCTTTTTCATATTTTTCAGCAAACGTTGATCCATGCCAAAGCCACCCATGCGTGAATGGAATCTGTGAATCGCATGTCTTTTATTACACTTGATTCTTCACATCGAAATCATTATCATAAGACATATTATAGTTTTCATCTTTTTCAGCAAACGTTGATCCATGCCAAAGCCACCCATGCGTGAATGGAATCTGTGAATCGCACGTCTATTATTACACTTGAGTCTTCACATCGAAATCATTACTATAAAACAGCTTCTCTTTTTCATCTTTTTCAGCAACCGTTGATCCATGCCAAAGCCACCCATGCGTGAGTGGAATCTGTGAATCGCACGATTTTTATTACACTTGAGTCTTCACATCGAAATTATTACTATAAAACAGCTTCTCTTTTTCATCTTTTTCAGCAACCGTTGATCCATGCCAAAGCCACCCATGCGTGAATGGAATATGTGAATCGCACGTCTTTTATTACACTTGAGTCTTCACATCCAAATCATAACTATAAACAGCTTATCTTTTTCATATTTTTCAGCAACCGTTGATCCATGCCAAAGCCACCCATGCGTGAATGGAATATGTGAATCGTATGTCTTTTATTACACTTGATTCTTCACATCCAAATCATTACTATAAAACAGCTTATCTTTTTCATCTTTTTTCAGCAGCCATTGATCCATGCCAAAGCCACCTATGCGTTAATGGAATCTGTGAATGGCACGTCTTTGATTACAGTTGAATCTTCACATAGAAATCATAACTATAAAACAGCTAATCTTTTTCATCTTTTTTAACAACCGTTGATCCATGCCAAAGTCACCCATGCGTGAATGGATTCTGTGAATCGCACGTCTATTATTACACGTGCGTCTGCCCTGAAGGACTGATGGGAGATCATTGTGATGAGGTCGACGAGGCTTGGGTATATGGTTAGGTAAATAGAGTGATGTATAATACGAATGATGGATACTTATTGAAGGGTTCTGTGCAACTTTTAATACCTCATATCTTGCGTCTTTTTCAGCAACCGATGATCCGTGTCAGAGTTCCCCATATATGAATAGAATATGTGAAAAGCAAGTTTTTTTACATGTGCGTCTGCCCCGCAAAGGAGTGATTCAATCGTTACTTTAATAAAGCATATTTGACATGTATTTCAGCAACCATCGATTCGAGTTCCCCATGCGGTCCGCACGACATATGTGTATCACACATCTATAATTACTCTTGTGTTGTATATGTTTAGAAACCAATGAAAACTACAGCAGTCTTTGGTGGTATAATGTTATCAAATCAAACGTTTATAGCAACACCCCCTGACCATGGTAAATGTACCAATGAGATTATTTTGAAGCGAATTTAAAACGGCAAGGGAAGGGTGGGTGAGATATTAAAATATATACATGTAGAATAGTATATGATAAAAATAGAATATAATTGTATTTGGTAAGACAAAACCGAAGTATTGGTTTTTAAATTAAACAACTTGCATTGCAATAACGCAAAAACGAATGAATGGAATCACATTGAGCTGCCGCAGTTAATGCGCTCGCATGTATTTAAATAACCAATCAGAGTGTAGAATGAGGATCCAAGCGCCTAGGCAACACATCGCGCAATTAAACAGCTTTACCGAAGACACAGCTTTCACAATTACTCTTGTATTGTATATGTTTAGAAACCAATGAAAACTACGGCAGTCTTTGGCGGTATAATTTAATTAAATCAAATGTTAATAGCAACACCCCTGACCATGGTAAATGTGCCAATGAGATTATTTTGAAGCGAATTGAAAACGGCCAAACGAGAGCAGGGTGAGGAGAGAGACGTGCTTTTAATGCAAACCACATGTTTAACATGAGCGAAACATGGACTTTGTAAATTACTGTACGTTACATGAACTATACAAATGCTTGTGTTTAATACATAAATGCATATAGAACATGCTACAATATAGCATTGGTTTATACGGTATATACGTTTATATACACCTTATAAATTGTAACTGCTTCAATAGTGGTATTTATGCCTAATGCTTAAAACAATCATTTTCTATATTTTAAGTGTTATACAATAAGGGTTGATACATAGCGCATAAACATATCAACTGACTGGCATATTACCCTTTTACAATAAACGAATGTGGGAAACCTATCAAATAATACAATTTATCTATATATTTGACAGATGTATTATACACCTTATAAATTCATTGTTTCAGTTATTTACTATACATAGGCAGGCTGTAGTAAATTGCGACAAACATGAATTATATTGCTTTTTGAAAATGTTATAAAAACTAAAGGGGTGATATTTCTTTTAGTGTGAATTGTATTAAAACCGATTTTATCACGCGTTTTGAACTATGCATAATGCAAATGTGAAACTGACATATTTCAATAATATGTAGTGAACATAAGTTTGTTTACGTTTGAGCTAAACAGAATGTAGCCCTATGAAATGTATATATAATACGCGACATTACTTATTTATTCTAACCATATGTATACAAGTGAGAAACAAAGCTAAACCAAACCACTTTATAAAAATGCATTTATAAGCATGGGGATGATATCAATGATGATTGTGGGTTTATTTTACTATACATGTTACATGAAACATATACAAACTATGCATAAGGCAAATCTAAAAATTTCATTTTTACAATAAGAGAAACATACGAAGACAATTTTTTTATTTTCCTAGCAAAACAAAACGTAGCTCAAAATGCCTCTTTGGTCTGAAATTTAACACAGATTTGTTTGTGGACAGAAACAGTCATTTTAATGGGTCTACTGGTTTTGAAAAATGTACAGATAATAGAGGTTGTCTGGATATCAATATCGGGTTAAACGAGGTCGCTTAATGAGTTGTATCCGTCAGCTGACACGTCTTATCATAAATATATTTGCCAGAATGCAAATAAATGCCTGGTGTCAAGATAAACAAGGTCGGCGACGCGTCTTAAATTATGTGCAACTCTGCGGGGATGGTGGTGCTGGACAGATAGAACATGTTGATGATAGCTAAAACGGGAAAACAGTTGTCATTTTTGGTTCAAATCAAAATCACCTTTTTTTAAGGGTGAGTTAAAAATAGAGTAGGTAAAACATTGTACAGTTTTACCATGAGATTAAAGATAAAGTATGTTTAATTCTTAATGGAAACCAAAAATAAGCATACTGCCACTGTTATTAAACCATGTTATGATCATGGTTAAATACGTATGCACAATAAGCAGTGAACGCTTCATCGACTGATACAGATCCCAAAATATCATAACGATATAAACACACTTGCTACAAATACTTGCGCATAAAAATATAACTAATATCGATTTGTTTAAAAACAAACTAGAAATGCCAATACACTTTGCATGCTTGCAATAAGCATTTGTTTTTAAAAAATACTATTTAAACGCAATTGAATGGATTATAGCTATATGCATTGTAAAAGAAAAGAGTATGTAATATATTTCTGTGCTTGGATCGGACAAAGATAAAAGCAGTTGGCTTAGCCAAAAGCAAGACACTTGAATGGCTATTGAAAATGCAATATTAGATTAAATATACCTAAAAAATGAGCTACAAAAATTAATTGCACTGTACATAAACCTTTGTATGTTTAAACCATATGACATAAAATTGTTTTTTTTTTTTAAATAAAAAATATTTATGCAAGTATTGTACAAAAGTGGGGGTGCATCTACATGAGTAGCGCACAAAGAACTGATCGAAAAGGCATCTCGTAGGGTTGCAACCCGATATAAGAATTAAGCCTAGTGCTTGATTCTCGATTCAACGATCCCGATAATATATGAAATATACATATAAATGCTTGCTTATGAGTGTAATGTACATTTAAGACATGAGTCTTTGTTTTATATTTGAAATGTATATTTATATTGTTGATATAAGCAGCACGAAAAATGTGTAATTCCGGTGAATAACACGTGGGATTGTTGATCGGTATGCAAGTGGGCTGATAACGCATTTATAAAACAGTTTAATAATGAGGAATATAAATAAAATTTATATTGATACTATATTATTATACGCATAGTAGCCTAAAAGCATTTTAAAGATAATAATAAGATAATTGCGGCATACAAATATTAACGGTGAAAATAGATTATACTAATTGCATGAATGTTTAGGAAATTGTAAATACTTATATATTACTTTTAATATTTATATCAATTTTAACTTACGCTTAGGAGCGGCAAACGCATTTAAATGGAGTTTTTATAATTAAATATAAGTTATAATATGACAACAACGGAAATATATATAATTCATGATGATTGTAAAGCATGAATTGTATGCAAAATATAGATAAAATATGCCGACCGCTTATTTTGATAGTATATTAATGTTGCTTACTAAAATAAAATTATATAGACAATATTTTATGCTTATGAACAAATAGTACGGAAGCTGCACGATACATTTGACAATAGCGTTAATCCATTTATTGTTACTTATAAGGGACAAATGATATGCAAAATATTAATTAAATTATACACATTGGTATGATTAAACGCTAAATAGCTAGTAACACATTTAAATGTAGTTTACTATAAAAATATTCACGCGACACTATTAGAAATAATACATACAATTAGTATATGATGCTTATTGAGCACGTAATGTATGCTAAATGACGATTCGATATATTATTTACATTGATATTTTACACACAATACACTAAAATACCGGTATTGGATATGAAATATATGTTACAAAAAGTCATAATAAAGCCAAAATTAATACGTTATTGAATGCCTGTGTATAATTTACACGGAAATTATATAGAAACCTAGAATATAAGCATAATAATAACTTATCCTTATGATTTTGGCAGGGGCGAATGGGATTGAAATGTGAGCTGATTACTCTAAAGAATGCCGTGCTGAGATATCTTGGTTGTTCTTCTCATTTTAGTGACAAAACACTAAGCAGCCAAATAACTAAAATATATCTCCGAGGAATGGTTTTGAAAAAGCATTACTCAATTATTTGAATCACTGTCTGATGCTTTCGATTACCACTTTGTATGTATTGCGATGCGTAATTGATGTACAAAATAATTCATTTTCACAAATCATTTAAGTGTTGTAATCGATCGTATAAAACGGTTCATACTGCACAAAATTTTATGTTGCATCGCACTCCGATTCTTGCCTTAATTTTTAGATGCAAAGAAACAATGAATAATCTAGTGCGGTAAGCATTCCATGTGATATAGATATTTTAAATGTACAGGTTTAATATCCATTTTGATGCAAACATAATAGGCCTATATAGAAATAGTCTATATTCAATTTTTTTTTTGCAGTGATGTTCTTTTGTATTTGTATTTTGGTATTATCCCGACTGGCTGTTTTGCTATTTAAAACACCAATAGTTGTTATTGAAATATAATCGATATTTAAATATATACATGTAAAATAGTATATGATAAAACTATAAAATATAATTGTATTTGGTAAGACAAAACCGAGGCATTGATTTTTAAATTAAACAACTTGCATTGAAATAACGCGAAAACGAATGAATGGAGACACATCGAGCTGCCGCAGTTAATGCGCTCGCATGTATTTAAACAACCGATCAGAGTGTAGAATGAGGATCCAAGCGCGTAGGCAACACATCGCGTAATTAAACAGCTTTACCGAAGAGAAAGCTTTCATTATTACACATGCGTCTGCCAAGCATAACCCTAACCTTAATATCCGTGTCAGAGTTCTCCATATGTGAATAGAATATGTGAAACGCAAGTTTTTTATTACGTGCGTCTGCCCCGCAAAGGAGTGATTCAATCGTTACTTTAATAAAACCTATCTGACATATATTTCAGCAACCGATGATGCGTGTCAGAGTTCCCCATGCGGTCCACACGGCATCTGTGTATCACACGTCTATTATTACACGTGCGTCTGCCAAGCATAACCCTACCTTTTAATCTGTAAATCGCACATCTATTACTTAACATGCGTCTGCCAAGCATAGACTTTTACCCCTAACCTTTAATACCGCATAACTTACATCTTTTTCAGCAACCGTCAATCCATGTCAGAGTTCCCCATGTGGTCCGCACGGCATCTGTGGGTCCCACGTCTATTATTACGAGTGCGTATGCGCTCAAGGGTTCATGGGCGATCATTGTGATGAGGTCGACGAATCGTGGTTATATGGAGGGGTCGGCGGCGGTGGCGGTGGCATGTATAACGATGGAGGGGCGTATTACGCGACGTATGAAGGATAATAAGTATAAGATAATTGTATGAGGTCAGTTTATTGATTTAAATATTGCACAGTACCGCGGCGCAGCCCGAGACACCTGTGCATTGTTTTGATTAATGGAGTTGACCGAGTACTTTAGTCAACTTAGTTTATAGTGCATTATCAAAAAATAATGGATCATGAAACAAAGGGTCTGTACACTAATTGAGCTTCTTCAAGATAACCATAATGTGTAGGGCTATATGTTGTTTATACGTTTTACATTGGATTTGCTTGGAGGGGTTTATATGTCCGATTTACTCACAAAATGCTCGTAATATTCATTAAGATGTCGATGGAGGGATCTATTATGCGTAGAGTCTATGATTGATATAATTGAGATTCTGCCAGATAACCCTCGGCTATGTTGTTGATACGTTTAGGTTGGGTTGCATGTTTAATAAGGGTAATGATTGATTCAACCGAAAATGCTTGTCGGAACCATTCATATGTTATATATTAATCGATTGTCAGACCGGATGTTCGACATCGCATATACCATGTTAAGTCGACAGTGATAAAAGTGTTACATTAAAAACATATCTACAGTACATCTAACTATGCTTCAGAATATAATGTTAAAATATTAAATTGTTAAAAAATATAATTCTATGTGTATTGCTGTTTGTTTCAGTCTAAATAATCTGTCATTTCAATGTAGCCATTATATTAATGTAAATATTAGTAAAATCAAAAGCCGTTTCTATTGCACATGATTGATCATTGTATTTTATATAAAGTAGGATAACCGTTATTCTAACCTGAGAAATCTAACAAAGAATATAAAATATGAATTGTCAATATTTTCATTCGCCCACATCATATCATGTACATGTCCTAATTTTATAATTAATCAAAACCAAAAAATACAATAGCAAAAACTTGTTGACCAGCTTTCCAGGCTCAGAGTTTTGCATAATGTTACTTAATATTTCAACACAATTTACAATAAAAAGACATCATATCTAATAAACCAATCGAATCACTCAAATCGATTTTTTTTATGATTTGATTATAGGTGAATCAATAGTAGTTATGTCGGACCATAGCCATTTATCATCTCCTAATATGTCAGCAAGTCTACTGTTAAAAGGAGCATAAAATTCATCTAAAATCCTTCGCGTCTCCGGTAATTGTTCGGAATAATGTCTCGCATTACGAATCGGCGCTTCTTCCAACCCCTGAATCTGTTCATGTGAAAATGAATTTAGACCTATAAAGGGAATTATCACATTTTGCAACATATGAGTTTTATTTTTCGCATACTCCTCATGCTTTATAAAAGCAAAACTGTCCTTTGGAAGCACTGAAAGCCAATCCTGTAGATACAAGGCATACATTCCTATTCGGATTCCCTCCGAATAATCCGTGGTCTGCCACCATACTTTAGGATTTCCAACATTTAATGGCATAGGTGGCATTTCGTTTGGAGAACCATAAAGACATCGCCTCTCCGAAAGACCTACTGTCTCAGTACAATCCTTCCACCATTTTATCGATGCAAGAACCTGTTCATGAAATCGTTCAGGCCCTCCGGATTTCGCTTTGAACATGTTATAATGCGAATACAGGCGATCCGTAGGGTTGCGCAATAACACGATGAATTTGCTTTGAGGAACGGTTTCGTAGATGTCATGTGCTGTGAGTCGCTTTGGTTCGGAAAGCCCTTCCATGAGCTGGTTTTCTGTCCAGTGCGAGTTGTCGTGCATTGTCATAGAGGTACACTCCAACAAGACACCCTCTTTAATAAAAATAAAAGTTAGATACAAAGTTAAAACTATTGAAATACTGTTGACATTTGCTAAACACTCTTCATGTTTTTTATCATTGAACATATGATTTAGAGCACACTTGTTATATTTTACAAATATATAATGATAAATGTTTGGGCAGGGTGGCCAGTAATACATCGACAGCTCAAATCATTAGCATATAAATTTTTTCATCATTATTGCTAATAAATTTACTGTATTTCGTTGTTTGTTAAACCACAAGGAGCGACATGAGTATTGTTCCTTGTGATTTTGATAAAACGTTACACCCATGTAAGTAGTGAACAATGTAACTGACAATTCAAATAAAGCGCTTATTTTTTTTTGGTAATCCATGGACTAATGCCTCGTCATGTCAGCATGATAGTCACTATAACTAAAACACACAACACATACTTCATACCTTTTCCAAGCTTCGAATCCGACAGAAACCGCCTTGCATGATCATCAAATAACGACGAGAAAACACCAAGACTGTGGTTGCGCATAAATCGCTGCTGGTTCCAGAAATATAACTCCTTTCTGTAACCATTGATCGATGGGTGCCTCAGTAGACTTGAGCACATGTCAGTGGTTCCCGATTTCGCAAAACCAGCGACGTACACGGACGGGAGGCAGCGAAATCGGCACGGCGAATCGGGACACTCTTTGGTATTGGTTACCTTGAAAAAAACGAGTGGTTTCATACATAGAGCCCAGCATATAATGAAAAAAAAACGCAAATATTTTATAAATGGGTGTTTTATGTTGTTTGTTTATTTTTATCTAAGCCACTGTTAGATTGTTTATCATGTGTGGGAGTTTGGGTGCATTATTATTAATACTTGCATGCATGTAAATAATGCATAATTTGTGAAAATCACTGCGATTTTAACTTAAAGTTCAATATTTAAGCAACGATTGATTATAACCGTGGGTTTCGTCGATAAGCTACACTTAAATGCTAGAAAAAGCTTTGTTAATATTTCTTTTTGCATTTATCTTTAATGTATTATAAAGTAACAGAAATATGAAACGGGGCATATTATTATAAAAGGTTCAATGAAAATAAACTGATTTCAAAAGGAAATGACACATAACTGTATGAAAAGCTTGAATG
>LQRL01097924.1:1403-14350 GCA_001703475.1 Hydroides elegans | reverse complement strand
CAAGGCGAAGAAGGCTGTCAAGAAAGCTACCAAGGCCAAGAAGTAAAGTCGCAGTTTTTACTGCATCCAAAACCAAAGGCCCTTTTCAGGGCCACCCAATATTGCTTGATGAATATTTACATCTTACAATGCGTTAGCGATGGAGTGCGTGCGATTTGTGTGAATGACATATTATCTATAAAAATGTGAGTGAATCATCAATTCAATGTGTGTTTGGAAATAATTTAGATATGTTTCTTAATATTTTAAACAAAATATATGCTATATTTGAGAGGCCGCGGATACACTGAAGCAAAAGAAAGTTTTTTTTTTTTCACGCGACCTGTTTTTGGTCTTGTGTTTTATAGTAAGATATTGCCGTGAAAACACGCAGTGTTACCACTTCTTTTTGCTCAATGTAACCGCGGTTCTACGTTTAACTGTTAATTCTGATACCAATTATGTTTCATTGGAACACGTTAAATCCTTTACGGTATATAAATCATCCTGATTTAAAAAATAATAAAATATATTCCATGCTTTCATTATCGAGCCGTAACATATTAGCAAAGAGCAAAACCGGGAAAGTGTTATCTATCTTAATTTAGCCTCTTTATTTATCAGTTTAATTGTTATTAACCTTCTCCTTTCATACTCACTCATCGTTTCTTATTTTGGTCTATCAAATTCAAACGGCTCTGTAAACTTGTAGGGAAAATAAGATTTTATGATAACTTGCCCAGTGTGATTTGAGACGTGAGTTTCATTTTTAGGGTGTGGCCACATGGATCAAAATAACCTCCAAACCTAGCTTCAAACCACGTAAGGTCATGGTTCCTATGACACAAAAAATGTTGCTGGTTTGAAGCATCTTTTAAGAAGGGCACCCCACGACACATTCTTCAAAAAGTTGTTAAATAACGTTAAAACAACATTACATGAATGAACAACAACCAACTAATGGTTTTTGAAAATTAAATTTTTTGCAAAAAGGTGTTCATTTTTTCCAAGCCAGCTGGGATGTTCCTCCATTTTTTTTCCTTGGAACAGAAAAGGAACAGCTTTTGCGAAAATTGAAATGATGAATATAACTTAATTGCCTATCATATATTGTAAAGAACAGTTTATTATACACTTACAAGCAGGTTTAAACAACTTTGAAATAATGAATCTCAATATTAATCACGACAATGAGGAAATTATCAAAAAAAGGTGTTCCTCAATCTGCTAAAATCTCCAAGCTAGAATGAATTTCCTCAACATTTCCAAGCCAGCTGGAATTTGGTGGGGAACAGCTTTTTTGGGGAACAGCTCGTGAGGTACTCTTCTTTTAACCATGCTTCAAACTACGACCAAACCTACTTTCAAATCAAAGAGGCATATGTAACTATTAACACACACTTGAAGCCGGTTTTAAACAAGTTTGAATGTAATTTAAAGGCGATTTAATGGAATCAAATTGTAAGGTTTGAATGTTAGTTTGATCAATGTGGCCAAGTAATATTCTAAAAAGTTTTACCTGGACTCGGTCGCAGTGGCTGCTGTGATAAGGGTTTGTCCTGTCGAGCTTGGATTGCCTGCAATCAAATATTCATTTCTCTAAAGAAAGCGTAAAATGTGTACCAAAACGACATTGAATTAATGCTAAGACTATCTTTCACATAACACATCTTTGACATATTTCGACTTTAAACACACTTTGTCAACATAAATAATGAAATGAAAAAAAAAATAAATAAAAAGAGCACACTCTCTGAATCGATACATGGCCCAACGTGATGTTAAAGAAAACATAGAAATAAGGCAAATACTGTCTTTATACTTTTCGATTGTCGTAGACGTAAGAACAATATTTTGCAAACGTCGCAACAACGCTTTATGTATGTGAGCCGATGTCGCTTTGACAAAATGGCAATCTGAAACGTTGATATAAGAGTAATTGTTAGCCGTTATTCTCAACTTGTCATTCCGTTGTTGATAGAACGTTTTTTTATCCATCAGGCCAAGCATTTTTGAATAATTGTCTTTCCGTCCAATATAATTATCCAGTAATAGTTCCTCGTATGTAACAGCGAGGTTGCTACGAAGACCCCACACTCGCACTCGGCAAGGGTCGTCCTTAGTACGTCGCATTCGGACGTGACGTTGAGACGTTGAGGACAACCTACTTTGTGCCCGTATGAAAGTTTTCTGGACGTCCTTTTACGTCTCGGTGTCCGTAGAACGTAATTCGTACGTCAGACTCGGACTCGACGTCGATGCAACGTCATTTCTACGTCAGCGGTGAATAAGAACGTCCGGAAAAATAATTTCATACGAGCCCAGAGTAGGGCGTTCGCTCAACGTCCGTGGACGTCTTACCGAGAGGGCTGATACGCTCAGGAAATAGTCAAATCTATAATTCAATCTAACTGTGTTTGGATGCTACACGTATAACGTGTGACGTTACAACTTTGAGTAACTTGACAATTAGAACAAAGCATTCACACCATTAATGAATCAACCATCTATATCAATGTATATACTAACCATTGATGATGAGGCATTTGGAATAGGGCGGGTGCCTTGCCTCGCAGCTGTTGAGATGTCGGCTCAACGGTCCGGTTCATTGCTGATGTGATAACATGCGTCATTTTGACAATTTAAAATTTTGTCTTTTGAAAATGTTTCAAAATTTCACTTGAATATATTTCAATAGATTATTCCGCGAATATTTTCGTTTTATAAACTACCGATAGAACACCAAAGCGTTTATCCAGATTTAAATTTTACATTCACAATGTATATGATTTCTATCTTCTTTCCAATGTATGATTCGAAAACAGTGTGCCTCTATTTTTGATAGACTGGCACCCAAATAATACTTATGTTGATCCTTCACAATTACTATGGATCTTATTATTGAATGGCATTACAAGTATATGAACGCCATATATGTATTAAGGAGAAATCTACCATGTAGTGTTATTACCCCTATGATAATGAAGTGCTCAATAAATAAAGTCCTGATCAATATGTTATATCGGCCCTTATAGTTATATAAATGATGACGACCTATTGATCCATATGGGCCCCAATACTTCATGGCCTACGCACAGCATAGAAAACACGGATAAAGACTTTGTTTACATCCAGATTTTCCCTAGTTACATCCATATAAGGTATAATAAATCCAGCCGCTTATGTTGACGTGCATTGTTCAAATATATAATTATACATGTAGGGAATATAAACATATAATAGTATTGTTGAATAAATATCATATCATATTTCATGCATATAAACTGTGTCAAATACCATGGATTAAATAGAGTTTTAAGCGCATTCTTGAATAATTTTGCATTGTTTATATTAGTGTTGTAAGCGACATCAATAGATATCAGAGGACGTATTGCTTTGATTTCCAGGATAAAACATATCAGTTTGGATAAAATACCAGAAATTCAAGGGACACAGACATTTTGAAGATGTCGAGTACATTTATAAACACAAATAACCGGGAGCCGCATTTCGCCCGGGTTCCGCCACACGTACCGACCTACCCCAACCCTCCTGCTTATTTCAGGTAAGAAATATATATTGAATACCTTTCATTCTACAGTAAAACTACGTCGTATACTCGGATATCAACATATATTTGGTAAACAACGGGTTATTCAGGAACACTAGGAAAACTGTCTGTTGGCGAATGACCTTTGGAATAACATTGCGGTAATTAAAAAAAAGAGTCTTTAAAAATGAGGGTTTGAGCTACACAACAAAATATCATACCCCTTTTGACGTTTATCCCACCAGGCAAGACGCCTACGGACGTTGAGTGGACGCCTTAAATACACTCTGCCTACTTGAAAGTTTTCAATACCTCCTTTTTCGTCGCGGACGTACAAATTCATTGCACAGACGTCGCGTCCAAGTAGGACGAAAATGTATCGGGGCGTTTGGAAAACGTTCATATGGGCTCAATGAAGGGCGTCCCCTCAACGTCACATCTGAATGCGACGTATTTATGATGACCCTTGTCGATTGGGAAGTGTCACTGTCGTTTCAGATTAAAAACTAATAGGTGAAAGAAGGGAGGGGGAAATTGGTCAGTTGATAACTGTTACATGACAAATTGTACAATGCGATTGTTGGACCCGCGTTCGTCATTCGTTTTAGTTTCGGTCCTAACCCAACTTGATAAAGCAATCGCAAACCTTCAAAGTTCGGGGTAAATAAATCAAGGTTATTTTACCTCGCGAGTCTCTATCTCTTCTAACTGCGGCAGTCCTCGGCATGGACCCAATTTTACAAAATATTTATTCAACGTAAATTGCTTAATGCACCTTCTTACAATCATAATGTTATACGTTATTGTTTCAGGCGAACAAAGGCAGAGCATTACACAGCCCCAGTGGGTGCACAGTCATACCACGTAAGACGCAAACTTTTTTTATTCGAACCTATCAGTTTTGGAACTATGTAGTCCTACTATTTATTTCACTTAATCTAATTGAATGCATATGAATTTAATCATGCGTGAGTTTTTCGGTCGATCATATTGGTTTCACTCAAATTTGTATATTTGCTCAGGCAGAATATTTTTTCGTGCTTTCGTTTTTTTTAAAGATATTATGCATTCATCTTTCATAAAGAAATCAAAAGGGAATTGTTTTCTTGCATAGTTGTGTTAAATATATGTATTTATCTACATTAAAATCCACTTTCAGAAATGGGCCGACAAGTGGCACGTCGAGCACCCCGGCTGGAAAGAGGAGCACTACCGCATCGACCCGCGCACTCCCGTTATGCGCTGGAAGGAATTCCAACCGGGCACCCTGCGTCCCGCTTACACCGCCAGCTGGGACCGCCCCGCTTGGCGCCAAGAATACAACCGCCAGGGTGCGCCAGAGGCGGAGGCCACACGTGCACGTGGTATCAACCGGATCTACTTTGCGACCAATGATAAGAATCTGTATCAGTTCTCCAATAATATGACGTCGACGCAGTATAAGAAGCCGGTGACCGGGGTTTATGGACCGTTGTTGAGGGAGAAAGTGTATGGCGTCAATACGCAGCATAACAGGCATGGCTTTATGCCAGCACAGGATTATTATTTCTAAAAAGACTTTAGTTTTTTTTTTTTTAATTATGAGTATTATTTTTCAAAAAAAGAGGGAGTTTGGGTGTTTCAATATGTTTTATCGAGGACGATTTCAAACAGATTTAAGTTCGTAGAAATAATGATGTTGCCGAAACTAAATAAAACTAAATTAATATATTGGGTAGTGCTTTAACATTTGAATCTTTCTATATTTACTTGAATAAAGGTGTTTTTATGTAATTTTGTTTTTCAATCGATCAAGGGTATTTAAAACACACGTAGGTCTAATGAAATAATCTTACAGAAAACTTTTAACAGGCTGATTGGCTTTGAATGGGGAAAATATACATAGTGAAAAATATGGTCGTGAGACATCATTCGTTTTCAAATTATATATATATTCCTTTTGCAAAAAAGGGGAAAGACAATGAAAAGTCTTATTTGTGACATTTCAGGTTTATTAAATATGCCATTTAAAATCCATAGACACACTGCACAGAAAGAACAATATACATGTATAAACATCTTTATATTATCGTTGGCTTCTAAATTAAATACCTCTCGATAAACATTATTTGTCAAGCAATATAGATTTGTAAATAATTGACGAAAATAATATAATCTTGCTTTTACGCTTACAAGTAGACATTAATATCATCCATGCATATCAATCTAGAATTTGTAGCTTTTAAAATAAATAAATGTAGCCAATATTTTATTGTGTTACAAAGCAAACGTTGGCCTATAAATGTAAATACTTTCAATTTAACATCTACATAAGATCAATAATAAGGGGTTCAATTTGATAATATTGTTTCTTACATACTCAAAAACTGCTTTCCAAAAGAAGTGTAAAATGTAACAACGAGTTTAGAACCATAAAATAAACCATCTAAAATATCAAAACCACTTCAGAATCTAGAAGCAAATTTACAGGAAACACCAAACGTTCTAACTTTAACATCATTATAATATCTGTTTGTATATACACTTTAAATAAAATATTTGAAGCTTAAACCTATTGAAATAGAGAGTTTCTATCAGTTTTCAATATCTGATCAAAATAATTTTGTATAAACCAGATTTGTCTTGTAGTTCACATGAATTCTTAGATAAACCATTTAGTAGAAAATTTCAAGCAGTAATCATTTGCAATAGTTTGTTTTGTTGTTGTAATCTGAATATTCCAATACATATCTTTGTGTTAATAATAGATTACTATTCTACTTTTTAACGTATAAAAATAAACCATGCACAATCTACGTTCCTCTTGTTATAATAAATATGTATAATATCTATATATTTGTACTCAAAAAGAGATAAACAATACATATATGCACACTAAAATACACACAGATGACTAAGTTTTTGTTTAAAATCAATAAAACACAGTTTTTATACATAGATCTGCGTTCCAATTAAATGCTTATGTGTTGGTTATACACACACATCATTTATCGTGCTATTCTTGGTCAAAATACTTTTGTATGGCTTGATTAGTTAAAATAGAATAAATAAGACAACAATTTTTAAACTAACTATTAACAAGGAATGTTAATTTTATCGCCCTTTTATAACAGGCATAACGAATACAACCATTTTAATAAAACTCAATAGAAAATCTTAGTTTGCTGTGATTTTTTCATCCTTATTGCTTTTTGCATCCAAATTTAACATGCATTATATTTTACAAGTTTGGCTATTTAAATTAGTCGGAAAACTGTTACCTTCAAACATGGTAAGGCACACATTTGTATGAAGTTGTTTTTATCTAAATGTTTTTACACATAGAACCATGATCAATGGATTAAACTTAACCGTTTGTTGACACTGGGGCTAAAATATCAAAAATATATTTCATCATTATTCTTTCAACGTATCACTTCTTGAAATAAAATTATGCTCTATTCAATAATAAAATAAACATTTTAGTCTTGTAAATAAGTTTGCGTTATCAAAGTGGCTAGATACACGACATTGCACAGACAATATAAGATGCCTTTGTTTCTGGTGATTAAAAAAAGAAGGAAATAAAATAAAAGGGGTCGCTGCAATTTGGGAAGGTCTATTTACAATGTATTCACGCACAAGTATAGCAGGACTTAAGAAATCTAAGAGAGGAAGTGAAATTATTTTATGATTTGAGAGTCTTATATAATCGGAGAAATTTATAATTAATAGTTCTAAAATTAACCCACATGTAGCACAGCAAAACATAATATCATTTTTTATCATCCTGATTTATATCCTAGGTAAGATTCTATCCATCACATCTAAGTTACGCATAGCAAAAATGAGTCACCTAACACTGATTTTAAAGTATACAATAAGGTAACTGTGAAGCACAACTACTCAGTATTATTTCACTCAGTATGATACATTACGTTTACGAAATTATTAAAATATGCTGCTCAAATAAAAACCGGTCAGTTCATTGAAACATCTAGATTCCATTATCAAAATATGCGAAAAAAAATCATAATTGGTCCATAAAATCTAACCACAATGGGGAAGCCCTGAAGTCACATGTATAATCCCTTTCATGTCCCCTTTATAACAGGGTCCCGTTCACCAGATCAATGGCAATGGCAACCTCATCTGAATCGCCATCTTTTGAAATAACAACTGGTCCCTCTTCCTGACCGCTGGTGCCCTCTGAAACCACTGGTTTCTCACTCCCTGAAATGGAACCAGCGCCTTTTGATTCACCTTCTCTCGTATCCTGTAGTTTGTCCGCTTCGTTACTCGCAGCAACTTTTTGTTGCTCACTCTCTGGTTCGGATACAGATGCGTCCACTTCGCGATCGGAAATTTGACCGGAAGTAGCCCCCGATTGTTCTTTGATCTCATTTCCGGTTTCCTCTTTAACTTCCGTTGCCGCTTCATCGTCATCGGTGACTTCGATTTCTTCGAGAATCTCGACGTATTCGTATTCTTCGTCCGATGCATCGTAGCGCGCGATTTCAACGGGGTCAGCAAGTGCGTTCTTCGCTGGCTCGATACCCGCGACTGTCATCAATGTGCCTTCTGCTGTGTTTTCAGTGGTGTATTCTGCGGATTTGTCGTCCGTGGTCATTGATGGAAGGATTCCGGATATCGCGATAAGTCGCCCGCCCTTATCAGAAGACGGTTCTTTGTCCATTGGATCGATGCCAGCAACTGTCATTTCCGTTCCTTCAACTTCCGGTGTTTCTTGTTCGGGTTTCAGCGGAGCCCCAGAAACTGATGTCACGCAAATAAACACGCCTTTGTGGGTTTCTTTGGTTTTGATCACACCTTCCACTTTGCCTGACTGATTCACGTCAGTCTCCCCTTTTACAGGTTCAGCCTCTACCTCTTGGGTTTCAGCAGATAGGTCGGTATCATCAATGGTTTGTCCCCCGACCCAATCAGCCGCAGCTCCATTCATGGGCTTCTCTTCCTCCAGCAACTGAATTTCATCGTTGTCTTCAGCGATATCATCGAGTCCGTTTTCTTCGTTTTGCGAAGGGGGTTGAGTTTGATTAGAGTCATCCGAGTGCGATTTCAGAACACTTTCCAAAACTTCAGATACGAGATTCTCCGCTATAGCCGCGATGTGTTCATCGTTGTTTTGGCCTTGATCAGCGCTTTCTGAACACTCCACAGCAACGGTGTCGTGAATAACAATTTCCGGTTTGTTTTGCATTTCGGTTTTATAAACATCCGAATCCGCCGAAACAACTTCCGTTTCCGTTTTAAAATCAACTTCCGGTCCATCGACTACTTCCTGTTTCTCTCCTAATGCGTCCTGTGATGGACCCGATTCCTCCCGCGCGGCGTCTTCCTCTTTTTCTACCTGTCCATCTTGAGGAATCGACTCTTGTCTTGTAGCGATTTCCGTTAGATTATCGATCAGATCATCCAATGCGATGCTGCGGCGAACGGGGTCACTCCGTACTTCATCGATTTCGTCGACCGGGGTCTCGATCTCGAACGGCGCGCATTCCTCCTCGATCTCAAGGTCATCTGAAGGTGCGGAGCCCCCCTTGGTGAACTCGACGATTTCGTCGCCTGGGTGCTCTTCGAAATCCGTAGCTGTGCCCGGTTCGTCTTTCGTTGTTTCTTCGAATATGACTTGTGGAGCTTCTTGATCTTGTTCGATTCCATCAATAGAATCTTGTTGCTGGCTTTCAGCTTCTTTTTCAGTTTGAAGTTGTGGTTGTGGAGCGGAACATTCGGTCGATGCAACTATTACGGGAGCTGTGAATTCTTCGATTTCTATCAAACATTCCTTCTGTTCGTCCTTTTGGTTTTCCTCGTCTTCAACAGGTTGTTTTTCAGCAGCGGCGTTTTCTTCATTGCTAGTTGATGTTTCATCCACCTTTTCCGTGGCTACCTCTTCGGAACCGGTACTAATTTGCTGTTCATTCACAATTTCATTGACTGACTCGTTTGGCACAGCCACTTGAGTCTCATCTTGGGCAACAGCTTCAGAAAGGGGACCAGTTTTTATTTCAATCAGATTTTCTTCTTTCAAAACGAGACCCTCATCTTTAACCTTGTCATTGTCATCGACATTGGGACTTTCTGTAATTTCACATCCATCATCAACTTTTGAAACAACTTCATTACTGATATTTTCCCGGACACTTTCAGCAACACAGGGATCAGATTTCATTTTATCATTTACATCAACTACAGGCTCTTTGGGGCCATCATTTACACTTTCATCAATACAGGGACCAGTTACAATTTCATTTTCATCAACGATTTCTGACTCCACCTCACTTTTCACATCGTTTTGAACACTTTCAACAACATCACAAGGGGGATCATTTATTATCTCATTTTCTACAACACAAGGGGGATCATTAGTTATTTCATTTTCTTCATTTTCAGCCTCCGCCTCATCAGCGGTCGATTCCGTGATTTCAACTGTGGGTATATTTTGCTGCATGTTGGGATTATTTATTATTTCACTGTTGTTTTCTACTTCCTCCTCTTTTTCTTTGGCGCATGCGCTCTCCTCGTTGTGCGCAGACGACCCCGTTTCGTCTCCCTCTTCGCTTATGTACAGTTGCTCGCTGAAAGCAGACTCACTGGTGGTTGGGCAGGGCTCAGTCTGTGAAAATATGCAAATACAAAATATAAATATAGTAGAACTATAATTAAAATCTCTTAGCAAGTATGAATATATGTTTTCATTTTATCGTCAAAATGAATTTTGTAGCAGGTCAGATTCACCAATTAAATGGTTTCATTGCGATTGTTCCTTGCAACAAAAAAAAAAAATCTATTTTAAAAATCCATTTTTTTTTTACCAATGTCGTTTTTTTTTGCGCATATCGTAAGAGTGGAATTTATGTCAAAAGATCAGATAATTTTAAGAGGGTATTGAAGATTTGATCTCAGTTGAAAGTTCTTTATTTGACATTCACTGTTAGTATTGACAAAAGCCATGCTTTTTCGAACATAACATGGATTCAACTTGGAGTAGTAAGGGCCAACAACTTTGAATATCATAAAGAGTCTATATTAAGACATTTCTTTTCTACACAGAGCAATTGGATTCATTCTGGAAAAGCGAAGCGAATGGTTTAAAACATTTCAAAAATGCATAGATTTTAGTTAAAATTCTGCGTCTAAATGAATTCATCTTACTAGTACATATACCCATTTTAATGGTATAATAGAATGGTTACATAAATGTCTGCGCAATAATCTTTGTCAATATAACAAACACGTCTGCAATGTTAAAACAGCATTATACATAACATATCAAATGCTTTGAAAACACAATCATATATTTTGCAAGATGATTTTGAATGCATGCGAATAAGAGATGATTGGTTTAAAAGAAAGAATATCTAGACTTTAGTAATAGAATCATATGCGGCACGAAGAAAAAAAAACACGTTGACAGACCCAACAAGACCGTTCAATATACAAACGTTGGAAACATTTACGCAAAAAATCAATTTGCGGAGAAACTTTTAGTTTGTATCACAAATCCATAAAACATGCTACTAGACATTTACAAGTATTTACGAATCCATCGATTTGGTTCAATTCATATTTATTCAGATTGAATATATTCATTTAATAAAATGTACATTTTGAACCAATTTCCCAATCGATACTATGAAGTCCTCCAAGTCTCCCGAACTTCTCCTATTCTACATAAGACGTCGGCTAAATTTGTACAATTATATACAGTTTAAATTTAAAACATTTTATTCTTTTTCGGCCCAATACATCTGAATAGTAAGTTATTCATTTATATTTTACTGAATCCAGCTAATTATAGATCATTGTATACAAATTATTCATCGACATAGAGAGTGCTCCATTGAAATGTGTCAGTACTAAACAAGTACGGTCAAACATGGGACGAAAACCAATCACACACACAAGGCCTAAAACATGATCACATGATTCGTGTACGTCAGCTAACCTCGTCGGCGGAAGTCGACAATTTCGAATCGTCGTCCAAATTAGGCCCTGACAGTGGAAAATTGGTATAAAATATGACGATTTTTTTCCTTGGACTTTTCTTGTATCATCTTAAGGTTTTTTATCGTATAAATGTTTGAAATCAATAAAATTGTGTATTAAACTATCATATTACGTTTAGCTAAAGTCTAGATATTGATTCTATTTTAAAACAAACAAATAAGGGATTTTTTTAACGTTTGAAGATCATGAAATAATACAAAACCTTTGAATAAAATTCTTCATGTGAGCACTTATTACTTTTCGAAACCGAATAAATACCGATTACATGTAACAAATTCCGGGTAATTCAAGCATGTTTAAGCAATATACAAAGCACCAGCCTCCTAATTGATATATATGGCATTTTGAGGAGTATCTAAGAGTTTACAACGACTATTTAAATAGCTCCCCAGAGCGACCGTCACCAGTTGTCTCTGTTGTTGTCTATTTTTCAACGAAGCGATATGTCAACAAGTGTTTGGATGAGTAAAAATCCATAATTTAAATAAACCAACTAGCTCAATTAATCGCATGCCATAATTCTAGTACCCACCGGATCCGCCAGTGGCGCCAGCCGCATCGCCACTTCCACCAACAGCTTCCGCTGTCGTGGTGGTCGTGGTTTCCTCGCGTGACGTCACTTCGCCGCCTTCCGTAGTAACCACCGTCTTAGTGACGGTTGTCATTGTCGTCAGTTGGCGGCTCGATTCCACGACCTCGACCTTGGAGGAAGAGCTCTCTGTCGTTGATTCACTGGAAAGAGGGAGAAAATAAGACGATTATTATTCTTTCTTCTCCATAACTTTGGATGTGCTTTCACTTACAAAGTAATAGTAATTACAAGGAGATTGTATTTTTCCTTTATATATATATGATTTAACTTTAAACAACTTTCTGATTTTATAGATTTTTTTTTATTTTATTTATTAATGTGGAGATGTTTGTTTTGGAATAGGCTAAAAATAGCTGCATTTGCTCAATGAACAAACAAAATCAGCATATTGAAAAATGAAAACCAACAAAATGGGCATTTATACCGAGTACATAATATAACCGAAAATATTAATCCAATTCATAATCATGCAGCTATTTTACACGAACATGCACTACAAAAACTAACGACACAACAAACTAGAATTAAAATCAGTTTGATCAAGTCCAAATCATTTATGAAAACTGAAATCGCTTCGAAATGATTCCCGATGCTCCTTAATGGTCAACCAACATCCCAGAAGTATGCGCCGTCACTAACTTACTTGAGATGTATCGTAACACTGTCGAGCGTGATCTCGCCCGTCGTGTCGGCAATGGCAACCGAGTCGTCAGCAGAAGTGACGTTTAATGTGTCGTCACCGGAAGGAGCAGTCACTTCCGGTTTTGCAGTTTCCGTTTCTGCTTTTGGGCTTTCTTCCTCTTGTGGTTTGGATTG
>LQRL01097921.1:0-11709 GCA_001703475.1 Hydroides elegans | reverse complement strand
ATTTGATGCTTTCATATCAATTTGGCCTAATTTTGATGATCTGGAGCGACTTTATTAAAAAGTGTTTCAAATTAGGACCTGTTTCAAATTAAGCACATAGATGTACTGGATATGGAAATGGAACAAATGTAAACCTTAATTTCTTTGACACCATTTATTATTTTGCCGTTAATTCAAGTTTAAAATATAATACTAATGTATATTAATGTACTGTAGAAGTATGAACTTCGAATATCAATCAAAAACTGTAAAATATGAACTTTGAAATTTGTTCCATTTCCATATCCAGTCAAATTTTCATATAGCTGCCCTTGTACAAGGCCCAGGGTATCAGAGTTTTAACGCATGCGCAACGCTAACTGTCTTCGGGTGCATAAAATGGTCATTTATATAGTGACTTTGGGGCTTATACAAAGTTATATCACACCGTGTCATGCTATAAAACTTTCATCAAATGAAAGTTACAAGTAAGTATTTCAACTATCCCAGTTATAAGTTAAAAGGCTAACTTTTAAATAGAAGGTAATGAATTTTTAACCTGAAATGTCACTATGTTTTCTTTGTAAAAAATTGCCTTTCACCTGCTGCCATCTGTGAACAAATAATGGAAATCCCCGTCGAAACGGTCCTGGCCGGTCTTATCGCTCATGTAAACATGGAAGATTCCAGACTGAACAAAGGAACAAATATCAAGCGAACTAATAATGAACAAATGCAACCAACTGTGCAAAATCAGGGCTCGAAACTCGATATTTTTCGCTGGGGCCCTTCGGGCCCCCGCTCTGTGAAACGTGGGGGCCCAAACAAAAATCCGGGGGCCCTAACATGCATATTTATGTGGGAGGTTCGAACAATTTAGGGGCCCTTTGGGCCCCCTACCTCAAAAACCGGGGGGCCATTTGGAAAATCGGGGGGCCAATGGCCCCTGGGCCCCCGTGAGTTTCGAGCCCTGCAAAATGATTTAATATAATATTTTTATTGAAAATAATATTTATTATTGAGATGACAAACCTTTATAATAGAGAAAGCGTAAAAATTATCGCTCATTTGTAACTGAAAAAAAATCAGCACCCCTCGAGAAAAAAGCTTCCACAATAGATGGAATACGCATAATTAACTTTTAGTATAACATATTTCACATGATCATAGACTAGATTTATGTATTATACTGATAAATTCATCGATTCTCCTTTATTAACTTATTGTATGAGCTTAGAAAAACACGGAAGTGTCTATAGGTTAAGACCAATTAATTTTTTGAAGATAGTCGTTTTAGTGCGCAGGCGCGGCAATAGGAAAGCACAGTATAAGGGTTACTCGTAACTGCCTGTTACTTTTCCATAAAAATTCAATATCAAATTCTGATGGGGTTTCCTGATATGCTATTACTTAAAGTTCTCCCTTTTTAATGGTACAATATTATGTGAACATCATGAAATGTCGATTCTTCGGGAAATTTCGAACTCCCTTATATTTGCCAACAGCTTTGGGCATATTCCATTATTGCGGCCTGTTATTGAATTCATTAAATGAAGTGGTTGACAGTCCTTAAAACACCTACCGTAACAAGCAAATGAAACTCTGAATATTTTCATTTTTAATTAACAGTTGACACAGCAAAGAGATTTCGTACTTCACTTGGTCAAAACACCGTCAGCAGATGCGCAGGAGAGCGTTAAGCAAACCAGTCTAGAAGATTTTGACGAGTCATGGGTGGCCAAACATGCGAAGCAGGTCCGTATCTGTCGCTGATTTTTTTTCCATTGTTATAAAAGCCACCTAGATGACCCGGTCTTTGTTGCCAGAGTTGTTGCGCAAGGGTAAGGGATACGGCATTCATTTTCCTCACCTATTTCGAGCCAGTGGTAAGGATTATAAAGTTACACGTTATAACCGAACTGATTCGTCAATTTATTTTTGTGTAGGGACTTATTATCCCCCGTGAAAACGAGGGGATATAGGGTTGAGCTTATATCCGTTTGTCCCGTTTGTGTGTACGCGAGTTTGGTCTGAAGCGATTGAGCTAGAGGTTTCATTTATACACGTATAAACCAAGGTCTGAATTCGTGCCTCGTCAAGGATTCATCTCGATCGGTTGAAAATTGTCGATTCTGGAGCACTTGAAAAATTGTCGATTTTAAACTTTTTTTCAGATGCCAAGCACTTTGTGCAGGCGAGTTTGGTCTGAAGCGATTGGGCTGGAGCTTTCAAATTTTATTTGTTTTGTGTAGGGACTATTTACCTTCTTTTTAATAGTGTAACAAATATTGCCTAAAAAAACACTACGCTATCATAATGTACAAGAAATCTTCAGTTATTTTGTGCAATGGATTTTCAGGTGGAAAACATGATGGTTGGTGGTTTGAGCGTAATTGGCATATTCGCCGTAGCCCCGCCGGATGTCCTGAAAAATATGCAGCATAAGCTAAGACAGGTATGCATTGAATTCTATAAATGGGTTATGCTAGAAATTCATACAACATTAGGTGTAGTCTGTATATTCAGAACCTTTTTTCAACAGGGGTGTTTCTCTCCTGGCTTATTGTTTGTTTTCTTTTTGCAAGAAATCGGGTGCTTAGATGCAAATTGATATTAATAGACTTCGAAAATTTAATCCGTTTTGAGCATATTCTGAAAAAAATAATATAGCAGATAGATTATTCGACTATGGATATATTCATGTCGAAATTTCACAGAATGGATGGTTCATTATTGCTTTTGATTTGTGCCAATATATATAAACTTCGTCTTTGTGTTCCCTTTTATTCTAGGTTCTCTTCGCTACGCACAAGACACTTGCCAAAAGTAGTACCAGTAGTATGAGCGAAGAAGACAGCATATCGGATCGCGTTGTACTTCAAATTTGTGCCGTGACACGGAAGTATCCTTTGAAAACATAGAAAAAAACACATCAGTATTGTTTTGATATCAGGCAAATATCTGAAGAAAGGCAAAATATGTCTTAAGTCGGCTGTAAGCTTGCCAGTTTCTCTCATTTGATTTGAGGACTAAATCATTTTTTTCTGGCTTACTTAATTGATTGCCTCAAATACGTTTATCGAAAACATTTAATTTTAATATTATTGATTTTGTTTGTGAACAAATGGTAAGCAAAACGGGTTTTGTAAAGTTCCTTTACTATCTTCAGATTGACGTGTCGCACATTTGATGTATCTGACAATAACGTATGTGTTGAAAAAACTGTATTGAGCTACATCATTTGTATTGTAACATATTACAAAATTGGAATGCTCTTTTGAATGAATAACTTTTAACACATTGTTGAAAGTATAAGTAGTTATCAGTATTAAAGTTTTATACTTAACGTCATCTTTTTCGAGTTCGCTCTTTTTACACGTTATTGTAACAGGTCATATACATGTATATAAAAGACTTGAGCTGCCAAAAAGATACATATTTTGTGCAAAAAAAAAACAACTGTCTCATCTAACATTATTATTATATTCTTTTTTTTTTCTTTTTCTTTTTTTTCATTTAACATAATTTGAATTTTTAGAGTTCAGCTCGTCCAGCTGAGTGGAAATACCAGAGTTTCGTCGATCGCTGGCTTTCATTCTCATCCAGTATTTCCGTGGACGTTCAGATACCAGTTACGACAAACATGGGCTCCAAATCACTGAAGCGTCAGATACAAGTAAGTTAAAAACGGTTAAAAGTGGAATCCCACGAATAGTCTAAACGAATATTGATGTACATCTATGTCAAAATTTCGTTTCGGAATCTTCGAAAACCGACGTAACTTATAGTTTGTAACATTGATTATTTGGGAAGGATGTATTTGTCTGCAACATACACCTTTACCATTTTTCGTACAAAATCTTATTTTGTTTCTTATAGACTGATGTTAATGGTTTCTTTATGTGTGAGAAATGTGTTTTAGCCAATTTATGCGGAGCTCCAGTAACAATGTTCTAGTTTAGTTTATGTTTTTCAGACGGGTCTCAAATGCACATACGACAGTCTATGCAACTGGATAAACTTATGCCTTTTATGATAAGAATGTCTAAATCTATTCAAAATCCTGTTTTTTTTTCAGACGGGTCTCAAATACACATGCTACAGAACGCAACTCAATAAATTTATAGCGTTATCATAACTATTGCCAAATTTGTTTTGAAATCCTGTTTTTTAGACGGGTCTCAAATGCACATGCGACAGTCTACGCAGTGCAATCGGCCTATTTAACGGACAGCTGCTAAATGAAGATGATCTACTCGATACGACACAACAAAGTAAAAAGACGAAGAAATCGAAAGACGATAATGCCGGGCAACAACACTTTGACGTGTCACTGCTTACTCAACATGTGTGTATTGCTATTTCTTCTTATGCCTTTCTGGATAGAGGTATGAGCCGACATTTTAGATTCGAAATGTGGAACTGTTGAACATCTTCCATCACTTAGAATTGAAATATAAACATTTTATAGAGGATTTTCAAAGAAGATGTACATTTACCCTGTCTCACTGTTAGTTCATAAACGGCGTGGTCGAAGTCTATGCATAGGTTCATCAATTATAACATGTGTCTTTTAGCTATAAGGCTCATCTCTTTACGAAAAAAAAAAGCTCAATGAGCTCTTTAAAAATCTGTAGAGAGCAATGAATATGTTTGGTCCACGCATAAAAACCTTGAGCAATCCACTTATCATCTATGGGTAAGCATAGGTAAGCCCTAATCGTTTCATAATACAAATTGAATCAATATGCTGAAGTGAGTTTATACTATTTTGCATGTAAAACTGTGTTTTAAAATTGTTTAGCCACCAAAAGAATCCACAGACCCGGTTCGCGAAGAATGCTGTGCAAAGATGTTGCTGAGAGGCACTGTGCAATGTCGGGCGCTGCTCAATAATAAAGCAACGGCAAAGCAAGCGCTAAATGTAGGTTTTTTTTTTATTGACTATATATTTTTAAAAGAAAACAAACATATGTTAGAATTAAGCAACCACACAACAAGTTATATCCTCGTGTTGGGAGAGGGGTACTATTCAATGTCGGGCGCTTCTCAACGATAACAAAGTGGATAAACAATAATTGAATGTAAGTGATTAAACAACAATTGATTTAAGTATGGTTTGTTATGGGCAAATGTGCAATGCCCATTATAAAGAGAGGCATATCAAACTGTTTAACAGTGTCGTAAAAAAACCTGTCATTATTCTTAGTTCATTATTCAACTGAATCAGATTGCATCATCAGCTATATTTTAACCAAGTCTTGCACATCTTTGAAGGGAGCAATAATGAAAGCGGTCCAAGGCTTTTGTTGAGTGCCTTATTTTCTACATATTCTCTAAATAATTTGGATTACATTTGTGGTTACATCGTATTCTTCATGTAATTTTATCATTATTTTTTGCTGTGTTGTTCTAGATGTTAAAAAGTGATGCTATACGCACTTTGATTCAACGCTGTGATCTATTATGTGAAGATCTCCTTTCGTCAGAGGAAGAGCAAGGTCTGTACTTAATTCTTATATTCATATCTATAAATGTTATTTGAATTGAAGGATTCCGTGCAACAATGTGTTAAGTCTGAAATTGACGTTTTGAGAAAGAGGCCTAGTTTGTTTTTAAATTGGTCAATCATATAAGAATTGGCAAGTGGCCAAAGGATGAAATTATTATGACCGCATTCATTTCGTAGCAATCTTTAGATATATATTGTGGATATATAATCACGTGACAATTTTCAATACATTTTGGCGAAACTTGTTAAGTCGATTTAACTCATTGTTGTACTGAGCCCTTCAATTGTTAAAACCTTTAACATGCATTATAAATTAATCTTATATTGATTAACTTATAGAACTGCTACAGTCTTGAATTAACTCAAAGGTGATGATGCTGAATGACTCTTAAACAAAACTAAAGCAGCAACAATAAATCGTATCATGTTTTGATATTCAATCGTATGATATCTTGTTTGATGTTTCATTTGTTTGTGAATATTCAATTCTCATCCTCATCGGTTTAGACTCAGTTCCAATGTTATAAAAATATGAGAATCTGGTCAAGTCTTCGGCTGCGAAAGCAGCCACACACTATATATCTTATTCTTGAACAGATCCGAGAATCTTATACGAAACTCCACGTCGCGTGTTTACCAATCTACCGGGATCTACGGTGCCAGTCTGTGATTACGTCTTTGTAGACGAGACTCCAAAGGAGTCACGTGATAGATTCCGAGAACTCCTCGACATAGACGTGGACGAAGAGTCTATCGACATGGACTGCGAGAGTCTACCTTGTGAGTAGAATCTTGTTTGATTCGAATATATACGTTGACAACTCAAATCGTGTGTAGTGAATTCAGTCAAAGCATTATGACAGAGCACAGAAAACGGCATAGATGTGTCAGCTTGGAGTCATTTGCCTTTAACTTACTTTCTTCCATATTCCATATGCTTCTTTAAATACATTTATGGCCGGTTGTACTTTGCGGTGTTAGCTTCAAGCCAAGCTTGGGAATTTCATGACAATGCGTGTTTCCCATAAGTTGGTCTATAATAAACTTGGTCTCAAATAAACAAGTGCTCATGCATTGCTGAAGCACGGCTTAGGGCCAACACCGCGGAGTGCAACCGGCCAATAGAATGTCTGTGTTCATCAATTCACTTACAAAATTCAATATATTCGACAGCTTGTGAGGATTTGAACCTTATTTGTACTAAAAAGGAGCCAATTATATATTTTTTGAAATTCATTTAGAAATGGTAAAATATGCGTTATATAACAATATCTCTTTGTTTGACAGCTGACGAGGATTTGATGAAACCGATGGCAGAGAGCGAGGGAGAATCGAGTGAATCCGACGTCTCATTGATACAAGCCACACAGACAGCATTTCCTTATCTAGGTATTCATCAGTTTAGGATTTGATAAAGAATAGCTTATTTTTTTAAGGTTAAAAAAGCTATGTGTAACTTCTTTTCACAGTAGCCTTACTCTTAAGTGTATATCAGAGTGACGATATTTTGAATAACGTTAGTATATATCAGTGTATAGAACAGTAGTTGCATACTGACTTCTATGTATCATAAAGGTTTTTCGCAGATAACACATTTATGCATAAGTTCTTTCATAAAATGCGAGCATAAGAAGGTAGGAAAAATGACAATATTTTGATTGGCCTGTTATATTTTTGATTGAAATATTTATTTTTATTAACAGGCATAGTTTTTGGGATGAAACATGGCAATCTATTTTGATTGGCATGTTATATTTTGATTGACATGTGTTTTGTTTTGATTGACATGTGTTTTGTTTTGATTGACAGGCATTGTTCTCGGAGGAGGCGTGGCGTTGATGGCAAGTGCGCTCTCCTACCTATACCTATCCGATAGCATTCCCTGAAGCATGTATCCATTAAAGATAAAAGCATTTGACACCAATTGAAATAGAATAGGTTTGATTAAAAAATAAACGTCTTTGGAGGGAACTTAATTCCTTGTGCGGCTGGGCCCAAAGGTTGCTCGGAGGGTAAGGTGAAACCGGAAACAAAAACACAATATTTATATATTAGTGTATAGCATATTTAATATGTGCCAACGGAATACATAAGTGCGTATTTTGAATCTTAACTTATGCATGCTTCTATATCGAATATCAAAACTGATTATCTGCTTGAGGCTCTAAAGAATTCGGATTCGCTGCTAAATGTTAATTTATTTCCATATTTTGTTAACGTTATAATTGTGAGTTTGGGTTTTCTTTAATTAGTTGCTGTAATTTCGATTCCTTTATGAAGCAGTATGTTCCAACTAGTAACATCTTAATGATTTCGTTTTTTTTCAAATGTTCTAAAAAATATCGATCCGAATTGTTCCAATCAAATGTCTTATAAGTAAGATCTAGAAGCTATTCCCTAAGAATTGTTTATACTTTACTAAAAAAAAGTTAAATGTCATATGACATATTCTTGTTCACATTCTTTTGCAATATTCCGTCTTTTTTTTAGCTTTGCTGCGTAACAATCATTGAATATGATTCGGTTAAATACAATTCAAATTAAATCAAAGGTGCATTGT
Organism: Hydroides elegans; assembly: GCA_001703475.1. Taxonomy (NCBI): domain Eukaryota; kingdom Metazoa; phylum Annelida; class Polychaeta; order Sabellida; family Serpulidae; genus Hydroides; species Hydroides elegans. The sequence goes on along the minus strand of LQRL01097921.1, from coordinate 3,658 downwards.
AAACTAGTCATATGTACTTCAAAGTGCCATGTAGACTCTTATTTCACTGTTGTACATGTTTATACATAAAGGTGAAATTCAATTCATTTCGGTGTTTTACACTGTCTTCAAGTGTAAATATATTTTTCGATTGTTATTATCATTGTTACATTCTTTAATATCAGCATTTAGCTTCCAAGAGTATAAGTACATGACAACTTCAATACATACTTTATAGGATATAATAAACGGTTTTAATATTTGTTTCCAATGTCAATTGTTAAATATTTCATGCATAGTATATAGCAATCATAATGATAAAATAAAAACCTTTTAAATGATAGATATTATAATCCTTAATTAAAGGCGATAATTTTCCAGTGAAAATAAATTTATGAATATATTTCAGTAATTTTTGGTATTGTCATTGTTGCTCTATAGTATGTTTTAGCTTATTGACTATTGTTTTCCTGAAAATTACAAAAAGAGTATTGCCGATGTATCAGCGACCAACTTTATATCACAACGAATGTCCTGTAAATATATTAAAACGTTTTAGATCGATAAAGGAGAGTTTTAAAACCTAATCTGTGTGGTACATGCCAACGTAATTCGCACGCTCAAAAAAAATTACAAAAGAAATACAAATTTTTAGCCACGGCTTGCTACGCAAGACGGGGGTTGTCCCACCACTTGGCCGTTATTGATTTATATGTATATATATATACATATATTTATTTGTTTAGTTCGTTAACATTTTTTTTCAAAACGCTACTGCTCTGTAAGTAGTTGGCCGATTTTAATGAAACTTGGTTTAAATTGTTCCGGAGGAGTTTGCGCATTTTAGTTGTGGTATTTTATGCTTATATTGCTTATATAAGCAAAGTTATAACTGCTTATATCTTACCATTTAAACATAATAGGTTGCACTTTTCATCGCTAATGCTGCGACCACCTGATTATGACGTCACAATCGAAATTGCTCTGCTGTGCAGGGTATCTTTTGACCAATTTTACACACCATAATACTTCAATCATCAAATACATATATTAAGAGTCATCATCATTTTGATATAGAATATTCGAACTATAGTACGTCCTTAATAAATCATTTTAAAAGCTTTACTTTTGATATTGTGCGACATCGATATAATAATATATCCCGTCAGTTAACTATATGAACACCATAACTCTTCCAGATAAGTGTAATTATAATTGACTTCAATGATGTTTTATTCGCAAAGAATAATTCAAAATAGCTTTCAAAGAGTTGTCTATGTGAAACGGTCAGTATGTTAAATTTAATATAATTTGAATGTAATTTGATATTTCTTCGAACATATTGAAGGAAACCTGCAGCTTTTGGTGTTAAGGTAGCCGTCTGTAAACACAAACTAATGTGTATTCTTTAATCCTATCAAAAGAAAAATTGATTTTAAAAACCTCTAGCCTTTATCTTAAAATATTCAACCCAAAAGCCATCATCGCCCATTGCAATCTAGGTTTTACATGTTTGAATTATTGTATAAAAAGTAAATCTATAAAATATTGAGCAAGATGTGGCACACTGTCCTTGGACAGTCTTGTTTGTTATATTGCCACTTTAGTGCTTATAGGGGAATGCTGGTTGAATTGATATAAGGTAAATATTTTTATATAATGGTATTAAAATCAGTCGTGTTGGTGCTTGTTAAGATATAAACCAATAATAAAATTTATTAACTTAAAACTTGTTTAAATTTTCGGTTAAATTGTGTTTTAGTTGGCCTGACTTTAAGATATGATTGAGTCACGAAATGCTCTTTCATCGATAGCGCAAAGTAACTCTTTGAAACATTCAATAAAAATATCAAAGGGAGCCTTTTAGCTCATTTATCCCTCAAACGTTTTCTTTCGTGTTCTGTATTTACTGGTACAGCTATCGGAGCAAAGGAATGCACTTTTTTTAGTCCCCCGCCCGCCGCGTAGCGCGGTAGCGGGGGACTATTGGATCCGGATCCGTCCGTCTGTCTCTCCGTCTGTCTGTCCGTCTGTCTGTCTCTCCGTCAACTTTTCAGGTGGATTTCTATTCCGCGACCGAACTACTGGGCATAATCGAATGAAACTTTCTACAATGAAAGAATATAAATTTGGGGTCGTACGATTTTGTAAAAAAATGAGGAATTTCAACACAATTTTGAGTTTGCTATTCCGCGGCCGAGCTCCACAACTACGGGGCAGAATCGAATAAAACTTTCTACAATGAAAGAATATATATATTGAAGTTTTGCACCTGGGTATTGGTTTCGTCGTGCGACCATAATTGGGGTCGTACGACTTAGTCAAAAATGAGGAATTTCAACCGATACCCAGGTACTTAACTAAGATGATTTACTCTCTACAAGCTATAAAAAGGCCTTCGAATAAAATAGTCGGGTATATTTCGTTATAAGCCAGAAAACTCGGTCGTGCGACTTAAAATGCCGTTGCACGGATTAGGACGGTCGGGACTTGTTTTCATTTCTTTTCAGCACATGCCTGTAACAAATATGGTCTATCACTTTCGGCTTGATTACATTTACTATCTGCTTGAAATCCAAATAGCAACTCTTCTAATTGACAACATTGAGTATATTTTGTTATAGATGATGAATATTATTACGGAGGAATTCCACTGTCTGTCGTATGATCTATCGGTTAATACTGCAGTTAATATAGAATGATAATCAATGGGTCTAGCAAGGCTTTACTTTCATACTGTAATCTTAAAACAGCCACGTTTTATGAAGGGTGCTTTTAATGGTGATTTGTTTTATTAATTTACAATCCGTAGCTGTTCATGAGGAGCTAACTATACTTTATTTCTAAATTTAAAATGAGATAAGATGCATTTGAACAAAACAATTTTATTATTGAAACTGATGTGTCCAAATATAGATGTCAAATTTCCTGTCATGTCGGTTATATTATGAATTCGGTTGCGCTGTCAAATAAATCAGAATTGTATGATGAATTGCATTCTTTATCATAAATATGGTTTCTTTTCATTGTATAGCTCCCTAAATATAGTATTGCTAACGTAGTCGAGTCACTTTAAAGATTATAATGACAAAATCAACTTTATATTGAGTTTATATCATTACTAGCTCACAACGAACAAATACGAATATTTTCCGAGAGAAGTTAACAACTCCATTATTTATATGTGTCCATTAATAAATGTAGGGGACCTGGGATATATCTTATGGCCTGTGACGGACGGACGCGGGTGAAACCCGGACGAGTAGGGTGTACGCGAATGAGACGTCAAGCGTAGGGTTTACTGATTTTATTTCTTTCTCGTAAACTGTAAATTAACAAACAACAGGTGTATAACAAGTGTATATTCAACGAAAAAGACATTATAAATGCAGCATTCCTGAAATAAAAGCAGAGGATTATCATCACGATTCTTCTATCACATTACATAACGGTATACGCTTGGAAACAGAAATTCAATTCAATTCAAAAGGGCGACAAGAAGTCGAGAAAATTACTAAGTGAACACGACAAGGAATCCAATACATTTTAAATTATCACAATAAGCAAAACAGATCATTTTCAGTCGCCATGAAGGCCTTATATCGTAATGCATACAGCAAACCATAATCATTTTAAGGCATAAATTTACATTCAAAAAGGCTCATACAAAATCTCGCTA
>LQRL01097903.1:55525-73497 GCA_001703475.1 Hydroides elegans | reverse complement strand
GACCAATGTATTCTTATGGGAAAGTTCGAATTAACGAGGACCCTGATAATTCGAACTCATTTTGAGGCAAAATATCGTCAAATTCCAGGTTAATATTGGTATTGTTGGAAGTTCAAATATGTTTTTATGTCACATGTCGAACTAAAGACTTTCACTTTATGTAGTTTGACCACATATAAAGACATTCACCTATTCTTTCAACTGCTCTTTATACAAAAGATGATACGCTAATAGTTTGTCCAAGGAGTGATAATCCTAAGCAATACCACTCCCCTTATTGAATAAGCGCACTTTTTGACAATAAACTTATTTAACAAAGGAATGATAAAACAATGGAATGAATGAACAATGGGGTGGGTTTTCATACTGATTTTAATTGAAGCACAATGGAATGAATGAACAATGGGGTGGGTTTTCATACTGACTTTAATTGAATCCAAATGGAATGAATGAACAATGGGGTGGGTTTTCATTCTGATTTTAATTGAAGCACAACGGTTGAAAGGGACACTTTTAGGTTGACAGAGATCCGCATCCCTTATTGATTATCTTGATGTGAAAAATGAAAGGACGCGGAAAGTCTGTTAATTTACACAAGAGAGCCACTATGGCTACATCAGAAACAACGATATTTTACATTCGATATAAACATAAAGTATTGTTTGATATTCTCAGGTGCCAAAAAAGCTTATTGCTGAGTTTTTAATTGAAAATTTACCCTTACACATTGATTTAAATAATAATAATAACAATTCTTATAGCAATGGATATGAACAACATTGCAAATATGCTCGAAATACACAATATAATCAATGAGTGTGTTGCGGTTGATTAGCATAATATTTCAAAATTTCATGATAAATGCTGAAGAATTCGTTAAAAATAATTTTAAATGCAGCATAGACTCTAACCAACCAAATCCATAGAAATAAAGCCTATAGAAGTCTATATAAATTGAACAATATTGATGTAGAGTCGCCTTGCACCTTATAACGTATCCATCATCCACTGATAAATGATTGAACATCTCGACTTCCGGTCCCCGGTTAATTCGAACCCCGGTTAATTCGAACCGATTTCGTCGGTCCCGAGTAGTTCGAATTAACGAGGAGCTACGGTATAGACACTGGAACCTCAAAATATATTCGGTTTAAGCAATAATTCGGTTTAACCGTGTTCGGTTTAACGAGGGTCCACTGTACTTCTAAATTCTGGGACATTAGTTAATGGATATATTCAATGAATCTAATTGCTTAACCCAACCCTTTATTATTATTCATAACTGTAATATTCCAAAGCTTTCTACACCTTAAGGTTACTAGATACGGGGTTCGTACAAAACCTATATTCATTCACTCGCTCAATTTCAGATTGCTTTCAGCTATCACTCCTTATGCATTTACATTGCTATTATGATTTGTTTTCTTTGAAATTTCAAGTATGATTAATACCCGCCTATGTGTGCGATTTAAAAGAGTTAAACGTACCATTGGTAACTAATAAACGGATTTTTTTTTCACAAGAATTTCAAGCAATGTAGGCAATGGTTTTAAGTATTTAATAATAACCGACAACGAACAGTCGCGAATATAGGACTCGATATCTCTTTAAGAAAGCGTCAATGTGTGCGAACCACGTTTCTAATATTCATATACTCTCATGGCCTCTATACCAAGAAATATGTTATTTTATTTATATTTTGTTAAAAACATTTCTACTGTGTATACATAGCCTGAAAGAGCATCATTACTATCTATGTGTCTTGAATATAAGATATCCCAGTCACTGTAATATTAGTGAGCGTAAACTGAGAAGGGTAATTATATTGCTGTACTTGCGAAAACCTTTGAGAATATAATTTGAGTTATTCGAGTTTGCAAAGCAGGTCTCGTCGAGAACATTACGCATAACTTCAATATTTCTTAGACCTGATATAATTGAAGTATACATGCAATAGGATGTCTGAAATTACAATTTCACTTTTTTTGGTTTGTAAAGGTGTGTGTCACGAAAGAGCAGCAACTCGCTTCGAACTCTTAATGACCCTCGCAACGTAGATACTTTGCCAGTATGTGGCACTCTTTGCCAAGGTTTGTATGCCCCATTGCTTTTATAAATTTTAATAAACAAGCTTTCAATCAACAATATCCTGTTGCGCCATCTTAGTCATTGACGTAAACACCATCATATATTTATTATGTTTAAACAAGTTTAGATAAATAAATATCATGTATATCAATAATTTCAAATATCAATGTACTAATGAATCCCATATACTACTCTTTTAGTGTCCGCGGTAACCACACACGCTGTGCGTATCCCTGGTGACGCAGTATCACCACTCTCTTGCCAATCACGATGTGACGTCACTGATGTCACGTGGTACCATGACAACATTGAAGTGACGCCTGACAACATCAAGTACACAATGACCAATGACAATGGCCTGGTGATCTTCAACGTGAGCGAGGCTGATACGGGCAATTTCCAGTGCAGGAGTGGAAGTGTGGTGCTTGCGAGACATAGCGTGCAGCTCGATGCTGGTGAGTTTGGTCAAGGTTATAAGAGTCACGAATTGTCTATATATGATAGAAAGCGACTGTGGCTAATCCATAAATGAACGATTTATTGTTGAAAGATGACTGCTTTTGGTTTCATGATAGTAATGGCTTAATCATATATAAATAATATGTTTAGTGATCTTCCCATTAGATCAAATTTATGTTTTGCATCTTTTGAATTTCAGACTGTGGTGCAGATACAGAATGCATTTGGAAAAAGAATTTCCGTGAATGGTGCAACCACTTCGATAGCTATCGACGAGAATATAATAACTGGGTTTGCTTGAAGGTAATAGTAATTCTGATATAATACAATTTGAGGCAAAATAACTAAAGTAAAAAAACTATAAAATGATAACGTTCAATTCACACTGTACATTTTGTAATTCACACTGTAAATTTGTCATGATAAATAATTTAAGTGACATCACTGAATAATTTGCCGACCAAGTGTAATTGAAGATACTTGTATCTGAAGTTACTTGTTTCCTCCAAATTTCCCTGCGCTCTCAGGAACAACTTTCATAATGAAACTAAATCATTTGCAAAAGCCCTCGGGAATGAAACAGTAAAGAGCAATTCATATAATTGGGCTTCCTCATCTGCTCGTGTTTACTCAGTTGTTCACAGCCACCGATCTGTTTGTCATACTTCTGGCACATTAAACATGTGGGCAGTGTTAGATTCGATGGACAATTTTAGTTTATTAAGGTGCATACAGTAAAACCTGATTAATCCGGACACCCACGGGACTGAGCAAAAGTGTCCGGTTTAGCGAGGTGTCCGGTCTAATCAGGTTCACAGCTTTTTCATGCATTTTTTTAAAGGTTGAGTGTATACATGTATGTGGTTGATTCGTTGACAGGTTTATGGGGAAAATGACCGAGGATATGTGTTTCAATATGAATTTCATTTTTCAGCCAATCAACATCTGAAAAAAAAACGTCTTCTTGTTGTAATTCTCTTATTGTAAATACGTATATTTTTTATTTTTTGACAAGAAATAAATATGTTTAATTGATATTCAAATATGTAACTCACAATCGAAACCCAAAAGAAGTGTTATTTAACATATGGATATGGAAAAGATACTCCTCCCTCAAAGGACCTGTGTAAGCTTTGAAGCTTAGTATGATACATTTAAAGGGGTGTGGTTTTATGTCACAACTGAATATGGAAACGATACCCCTCCCTCAAAGGACTTGTGTAAGCTTTGAAGCTTAGTATGATACATGTTAAGAGGTGTGTTTTCATGTCACAACTGAATATGGAAACGATACCCCTCCCTCAAAGGACCCGTTAGGCTTTGATGCTTAATATGATGTACATGTATTGTATGGGTGTGGTTTCGTGGCACCATAAAGTAGAAGTGTTGAATGTCATTGATCCAAAGCCCTGATCCCTCTCTTTGTAAGGCCTTTGTGGCTAAACATAGCATTTAACAAAAAGACCATGCCTTGTTAATCCCTCTGTCCACATAAATAGTTTTACAGTGTAATTTACATTGACTGAAAGCTTTCATATAGGTAAAACCGTACACTCATTTTCGGACATTATTCTTCATTAGTAATTTACTGTCCGGATTAGTCAGGTGAAATACTTATATAATTCAATATTTTGTTGCGATTTGGGTGTCCGGTGTCCGAAGTAGCGAGGTGTCCAGATTAATCAGGTTTTTAAATGGTATAAAATAGAGGAAAATAAAACGGGACTGAGAAAAACCGTCCGGTTTAGCGAGGTGTCCGGTCTAGCGAGGTGTCCGGTCGCAAGGTTTTACTGTATTTAATTAGGGTTGACCTATTTTTTCATTGAGAATAGTAAAGTAGGGCACTTTGTGGTGTTTGTTTACTAAATATTTCTATTAATATACATTTTTACTGTATGACTTATCATACGTATATAACACACTTCGATAAATTCTTTGTTTTAAACTTTTAAAAAAGTTGGTGTGTGTTTAAATATCAGGATGCAAAAAACATCGCTTGGAAATAGATAATCAACTAATTCTTTGTTCTGATTACCCCTAAAACAGGAGCAATGTCTAAGCGAGCCGAACGGCGAGTGCATGCCCCAGACGGTTCAGGACCAATGCCCGCACTCCCCTTGAGGTCATCTAAACCACAAGCCCTCATCTTGCTCACATCCCACGCACATATCACGACGCATTCTGCAGACTCATCCAATGGCATCATCTCTCTAGTGTATGGAATTCCCTCGGGCGCCGCTCCTTGAGGAGGCGTTGAACGCATATAGATAAGCCTTTCTGGTTGGTATGGATGAGAAATGAGAAATCGGCTATAAGCATGAAAATGTATTGCCAAAAAATGAGAGAGACTGAATATAATTGGCTGCTGCTTTATTACAATAATTATAGTTAGTTGTCAGTACATGCTGAATGCTGAATCTCAATATCTAGAAAATATAAATATTTAATGATGTATTTAGTGTCAAAAAGGATTATCTGGATAGCATTTCCAAAATATATTCAAATTTATGGATTGTTAACTCTGAAAGTTTTTCTCAATAGGATTGATTAATACGAGTCAAATGAAAAATATTGTTTTACTAAGATAACAAAAGAAAAACGTAGTGCATAGATTGATTAAAATAAGTCAAATAAAAATAATGTTTTGAACTTAGACAACACAAATAAAAACAAAACTTCATAGTATTTTCTCAAGATTTAGTCAAGGTTTTGGCAAATTCAATGTCGAAGGTTCACTAAGAGTGTGATATTTTATAAATCATATACATATATATATATGTACATACATAAATGCATATGATATAACTTAGTTGTTAGTTAGGGTGCTAAATACTCTAAAGGCTCACAATTGTCAAAAGTTAAAGATATTCTTGGAAACATTTCCACGCTTTTAATATTTCATTCTTGCTAATTGCGGCCAATAGCATGTTTTAGTCTTTTACGCTTCCCATGTACCTGAAGAATTGTCAATAATAAAACTTTAAATTTATTTTATATACATTGTATTAATATAATTATTGAATGAATTAAAGGTTGAATAAATTTGAATTGTATATGCCCGTTTAAGTGCTTGTATATTAATGCTAATTAATCATCAACAATAGGTAAGAGAAAGAATTAAATGGTATTTCAAATTGACCAAATGTTTTTCAAGTCGAAATTTACCGTTGTCTAATACAATAGAATACATATAACATGTATCGGTAGGGTTCTATAGAGAGTATATTCCACAATCTTCTTGTTTCCAGCTTATTCGAATGTGCAATATATCGGTTAGTTTAAAGAAATAATTAGTTTCATAGGCAATTTTAAACCAGATTGTAAATTTTGAGTTATATATCTAGTTGTATATCATATTGGGGCATTTTTAGGATTAAATGTTCAACGTTATTTCATATTAAGTTGTACAAATTGTAAAAAAAAAAAAGAAATAATATTTACTTATGTATTTCAATTTATACAAACGTCATAATACATGTATACGTATTTACATCACTTCGAAGAAATTCAATGCAATAACTTTTTTTTCATAATATGCATCGTATAAAAATTAATTGTTCAAGTTCTTGAGCAACGTCTAATGCGCCCGTCGATGAGTTCATTAAGCAAAATATTTTATGATAGCTTGAAAATCATTCAAAATTTCTCATGACGTAAATTTGCATTTGGCAACGTAAAACCAAAGTCGTCAAATAAGACGTGTTCATTCTTGGGTCATGGATGTTTTTAAACATGAACTTTGTATTAGTGTAATACCTCGTCGCCTAACGTAGCCGGTCATTGACGATATTTATATGATTTAGAAAAATAACTTGAATTATACTGTATTTTGTACATTTTGTTCTGTGTTTGCTATAGAAACTCATTTTTCAAGTCTTCCAGATAATAAACTTCGTGTTTGAATGCTATTGAAATAATAAGTGCATTGCTCAGAATTGTTTTAACGTCTGTTACCAAGTACATGTTTCATGGATTTCTTCTATGATAATTTATAATGTATGGTATTGATATACGATAGGCCGAACAGCGAGAGATTATCTTGTCTGGAAAGTTCAGATGTTTGATAATTTTTAGTAAATGTATATACTTGATTATGGTCTTCAACATATTGTATATAATATATGAAACAAATGTTACAAAAATAATTACTTTTTTCAATAAAAACTTTATTTTTGATTTTCGATTTTATTTACATCGTTATGTTACAAGCCTATTGCTCATGTTCACCTTAAAGGCACATACAGTGATCAACACCTGATTTACGGTAAATTAATATCATGTAAACATATTTCCTCTTTCAATCGAATAATTTGTGTAAAAAGATCAATACTGAACTTCAATATTTGAGTACCAGTACTCAAATATTTCTTTGGAATATGGGAGGAATACTGATATATTTTTCACATCTAATGCATCTTATATGCAATGTTTATCAATACTTAATTACACGTGTAGTGCAAACAAAAGAGTTTTTTTTTCAAATTATTTGGCACCATAGATATTTTTGTTTATAAAAATAATCATTTTTAAATACAATCGAACAATATTGAACGGTTTCATAAATAATTCCGACATTACATCTTTAATATTTTCGTATATACATGTAATGACACTAGTTAGACATTCGTTTCACTTTTGAAATATAATATAAATGTACGCGCCCATATGGTCTTGTTTCAATATAATTGAATATTAGTAAAACATATATTGATACACGAAATAAAGTTTCAAATGTAAATACATCTTTCTATCGTCATCAAACACAAGCTTATGCAGTGAATTATTCAGTTTTTGTAAGATATTTATCACAGACGCACATCACGTTCGCTTGATGTAGAAGGCTTTGCCCTGACTGTGCAATTCCTTTTCGTATTGTTTGTATTCATTTTCCAGGAGTTGCTTCAAGGCAGCTTGTCGTACCTGCAACACCGTAATACATACTTATACGATATAAGCTAGAGATTGATTGATAAATCGATTATGCTGAATAAGAGGTCATATGGCCATACACTAAATTCCAATGCTTATTTTTATTGTAAGAATAATCTAATCTTCTACCAAATGAAAATGTTAATTCTGACATGTCTTCTATTTTGCGAAATTGCACTTTATAACTATACCATTATTCCAGCCTTTTGAGCCAATCGAATTTCATTTTTAAATTGCCGAGCCTCATTCTTTGCTTTTTGCACTGCAGACACATGTTCTAAAGATTCAACCCAGTTTGACTTGAAGTTTGTATCATCTTCCCTGAAAAATAAGATATTGAAAATAAAAGTAAATATTTTTTATCTCGGGCACGATTATATGCCTAAAGTTGCACTTAATCAATAAAAGTGATGCATGATATCTCATTTAAGAAATTATATGGCACTGTAAATAAATGACAACGATGTAAGACTTAATTGAATTATCACTTCAGCCTCTAAACTTTGAACACATCGAAAAATACTTATGCAGTGCTTGAAAGCGCTCTTCCAAAATAATAAAGACACAAAAGACAATTCAATCTTACAATTTGGCATCACGTTCCCTCATGGCCATCATCTCATCCGTCTGTGAATAAATAATGCATGAATATGAATAGTTCACATAATCTTTAGCTTGAACAATGCATTTACGTATTTAAAAGAAATGAACATTTTTAAAGATGGCGATTTCAGGTTAACATTCCCATCTCAAGGGAATCAATATGAGAGGAGTTTTTTTTGTTTGAATATTACAAGTGTTTGTGTTTGTCAGTAGTGCATGTTAAACTTACATTCGTGAGCAGTATTTATTAGGTATCATTATTTGTTCTTCAATACAAGAACCGATCCTTCAAGGTTAAAAAGACTATCGAGTGAAGCTTCTATTGATAAACGACATATACGAAGTGAGTACAATATAGGTAATAAACCCTTAATGAAAAAAAATGAGTTAAATTGCTAATAAAACAAGACAATTCCAAATTGTTTACTCGAACTTGTAAATCTTTTAGGTGGAAATGATCATTGTTTTATTCACTAAATGATTTATGACTGTCATTATACGGTCTATATTATTTTTTTACTCTTTTGGTTCCAGTCAAAATGTATGTTTCCGGAAAAACACACTTAATTATGTTTTTTTTTTCATTTTGTTGGGATCGGTTCTATTTTATACTTTTCCAACACCCGAACCAAAATAATTATATTTGAATAAATGTTATTGTTATTAAAATAAGTCATTCTGTTTTTGAAACATTTGACAGCTTTGGCTTTGCCCAAAATCGGAAAAAAAGAGGAGACCATTGTTGGCGATAATAGGAGAAATATGCGCACCCGAATCCTTTCTTGTTGTCTGGCCAATGCAGATTGCAATCCAGTATTCTTTGTAATTGCTTCATATCTATAAGAAGTTGATAGACTCATATTGGCGATATACAGACAAACTATATTAATATTATAAAAAAAATATTAAAAGTGTTTACAAGAAACCATAACAACTAGAGTGAGTGTTATCCGCGAATAAACTTGGTATTTTTGCTGTTTCGATACAAGACATGGACGGCATTTTTTCTCTTCTTCTTTCATTACTGAAATACTGATGTTTTATTCACTATATATTGCCTATTGAAATACATTATTATACCTGTCAAACTCAAACATATTGTGTGCGTTTGGTTCTCATAGAAATGTTAAATGTTTAATTGTAATTTACTGGACACCTGACCATTTTCTTGGAATCTTGAATATTATGGACACCAAAAACCATATTGATAGCCAGATTAAATATGAACATGCACAACACATTTACACAGGAATCATGTGAATGTTTTATTAACCCAAAAGTCCATTGCATTATAACCCTGTTAAACTCGGAATACTTGTTTAGCAATGTGTGTTTGGGAGGTGTATTTTTGAAACCAAAAACAAACATGAGAGTCAAATTGTATATGAACATGCACAAAACATTCACACAAAAATCATGTCAATGCTTTATTTAACAAAAAGTCCATTGCATTATAACCGTATAAAATTCCAAATACTTGTTAAGTAATGTGTATTTAGGAAGTGTTAGAATATCACACCAAATGATCTAAACACGAAAAGTCAATATATCTATGAATAGTTCATTCATTCAATGATTTCACCTTTATTTCATTATTCATACAATTCATATGAGATGATGAGAAAAATGTAACTTATACTAATATATTGCATGTTTGGTACGCTTTATATAGTGATGAATAGTGGTTATACATTTAATAACACGCTGTCATTGCTGTCTGCAGTGTGTTGTTTTCACGTAACTGACATTGTTTGGTCTAGAAAAACTGTTCTATTTGAGTTTTCAACCTATTGTTAAGCAGCGATAATGTGTTTCTTGATGTAAACAACAAACGCGGGATAGACTCTCGGTCAAAATCTCGCTGTCAAAACGTTCATAAAATATCAACAGACGTGCCTATGTATGGATCTAAATATATAAAAAGGTCAACCGTACCGAAACGATTGAAATTTAGAACGTTGACCTAATACTATTTGCAATCACGTGTTTTGCGCTAAACAATATAAAGGTCTATTTTATAGAGGGTATACTGACATATACTTGTAAATAACAACGTATGAATTTAAAAATAATGTAACCGATAAAATCGTTTTAGGAGATACGCAAAATGGGTTCAAGAGTTATAGCGATCAACATGGAGGAATATAATAGACACAATATGATGGTTAAAATATCTGATATTTGTTTGCAAACTTCAAGTTTATTTTTTTAGACATGACAAGCAAATATCTACTATTGACAATGAATTCACCTATAAACATTTTAGAATTGGTTTACGCTGTTCTCTAATTTGTATTTAAACGAGTCAAAATCAAACGAGACCTGCAATAATTAAGACAAATGAGACTTTCTTGACCTTTTGAAAAAAAATCTCGGCCACGCTCGCGATATTTTTTATATCGACCCAAAACAGTTAGTTATCATGTATGTAATGACATTATCACACATCTGTAAGTGACAGGAATGGATATATCGGGAGAACACAAAGGGTCACTCAAATATATTTGTGCAATATATAACAATAATGAACAATCATGTACTTTCTATCAGTTGGTCAAAGTCAAAATATTTTTAAATGCTTATCATATTTGGATTCGTAGTAATGGCGTTCTATATGTTCAACGTTACAGGTATGTCTAAGAAATTGAAATGTTCAACGAGCTGCACATATAATCAAAGGTTCAGACTTGAAATACCCTTATGACACAATGACCTTGATATAAATGTTTTTATCATATAGATTCATACCGACATGATATATCTGCAAACAAAAGACTATCTCAATGTTCTTACGCTCAGACGTTCAATGCTAAGTGATGTCAATAGAAGGTATTGTTGCTTTTTATGTGATTAGAACGTAATAACATGAGAAGTTTGTGATCGAATAAATATTTTTGAATTACAAAGTTTAGTGTCTCTATTTTGGTTCTTGCACAAAACGATATGTAATAAATCGATGGTGAAATCTTATTCATATATATTATTTTTCAAACAATGTATAAATTCATGCATTTCTCAATATTTTTGTATGAAATTAAGGATATCTAGTTTTCAAATGTTTTTTTAAGTAGGAATCGTATGAACAATGAATTACAAATGTGCAATAAGATGTACTTTACACTTACATTTAATTTGAACGGTTTAGCATGTCTGCAGCACTTTGAACGTTTCAAACCCTTGAGCATGAATTTGAACGGTTTAGCATGTCTGCAGCACTTTGAACGTTTCAAACCCTTGAGCATGAATGCGACGTTAAACCAAAGAATTCGTTTCTTTATCTTAAGATTGATGTATATGATCGGTGGTATATGAATAAATAATATACAATTTAAACGGATTTTACACGTGTTTACTTGTGTAATGGAAAAGGAATGCGTTTCAAAATGAATACACGTGTTCATGTTAATTTGAAACCGTGTTCATGTTAAATTTGTTATTTATTTTCAGCTATAGTGACAGGAATAAATATATGTTGCTATTCGATTGAAATATTATTGGCATTTGTAGGTGGCATTATGACGTTATTAATAATGTTAGCGGTCTTGACGTGTATCACATAGTCATTTCTGTGGTTACAAGAATCGTAGGAAAATAATTAATATATTTATAATGGTATTATTTATTATAACATCGTTTTCGAGAACTCCTTTCGAGATCAAAATGATAACAAAGTAGATTTTACGGAAATCTTTGTGAGATCGAATTTCTATGTTATTGATAGATTGACTAGAACAACGACACCAGATGAGGCCATCGATCACGTCGCCAACGCACTTGGTGCTAAAGCTGAAATACGACATCATATTTTTTTAGATTCCATTCGATTGAGGAACAGTTCATATGAAATACGCAGCTAGGATATCTCTCGCGGAGATGTCTTAGGTGAAATATCAAGCCCGACGGTTTTCCGCCACCACGAAGAACAGGCAGTCGACGGCATGTAGATAACTGTCTGCAGTGACATATCTGATCCTATACTGCGATCCTATACTGCAAGAAACTGAAGAGTACCAGATGAAGCATTTCCCGGGATTTTGAAAGCATCAAGAAGGTTCTGCTACATCTCATCTTTTTTTTTCAGTAACGCCAGGCAGCTTTTCTATGGACGGTGTTCCTATGATTGTATGTTAGGCTGTTTTGTTAGAATCAAATGTTCCATGTTATGGCTAACGCAAAAGTAACAACTGTTCGACAAGACACCATTAATCGACCAGAGCTTTCAGCTACGGTGTTATCGATCATCGTTGCAAAGCATATCTGGCACTAGATATATTACGACGAAATTACTGATATTGCGCTATGCTACATATCGAATGACGTGCGACGATTTATGGAATTTCGCAGATTATAAGTTACACATAACCTACACACTGGTGACAAGAAAATACCGCAGTGAATTCCGCCGAAATTATCTCTATTGATCAAGCAATGCAATTGTTCACAAATTCAAAAGATGCCGTTAAAGTCCATAGACAGAGTAGAAGCAGTCTAGTAATTTTTAATTTACTTGAAATATTGTTATTATAACGATGAGTAGGTTAAGGTTGAAGCAATATGACGTGTTGATTACCAGTTTGAGCAGCCGTGTTGCTCAGTTAGAAACAACAAATGTACTAATAATAATGTTCTTTTTACAAACGCCCTAAACGTATCGCGAAGGATTCGTGGGCCTATACGACACAAACGTTCTGACCACGTCGTTAACTTTGTTGGAGATAACCTGGAGTTTAGCTGTAAACTCAAACGCATGAACCAGGGCAGATAGGCATTATTTCTGGGCAGTAATGAATGAGACTTCAACCGCATAATTTTCAAGTTCCTTGGCACCAAATATGAACCGAGTCATAAATGAAAACTGAGAGTTGCAAAAACACCACATGATACAGATCACATATCTATGTTACTTGTCTTTGAAACTATAAAAAACCGACAAATTGAAAACCTCAAAGAAGTGCTTAATAATGATAAAATCAAATAATCAGCATTACTGTGTTTACCTCGAAAAACAACTAGAAAGATTTTTTTTTTATACAAACATGTTAGTTCGCGATGGTGCATCTGTATAAGTTTTTCTTGCGCTTTGAATTTAACAATCAAGAACAAACTGAAATGCCTATTTCTAGTACTGGTAAGTGTTTGATTGATGTGTGGATTTATTTCTTTTAGTTCTTCAGTTGTGTTTTTATGCATTCTATGAAGGACATCAAACGACACATTTTGTTTAAAGCGTTAGAAATAGCCTTAAACAACTCTACAAATCACGGCTGCTTATTCTCACTATAAATCGGCCCTTTTAGTTTTTTGGAGTCACCCCAGATGCCTTAATTCTCTACCCCTTTTTTATTTGCATAGGATTATCTATGCAATTTTTCGGCTGTTTATGCATAAAATCGTGTCAAAATTGAGATTTTTTGCCGTCTTTATAGGGTATTTTAAAATGGTTGCCACATTGCTTTTGAATGAAATTTACATATGATAAAATTTTAAAATAAGCTGATTCTAAAGGTTGTAGTCATATACCCCCTCAATCTCAATTTATTGACAAACCATGGCCGTAAACATAAGGTGTATTTCGTAAAAATCACACTTCCTATTGTATAAAACACATTAATTCTTATGGAATCGTTTTGGCAAATGGTAATTTTAATTTGCATTTATAATAATCAAGGCAACATTTAACGAGGAAAATAGACAATGTATTTGAAAGAGGATTATGACATTTTGCTTAGGGTTCTCAATTCTTAATGTCTACTTGGTCGCATACAATTAGTTTAATATCATAACATAACACCAACATGAAAGGAGTATATTTGTTTGAACTCACCATATGGACATCTTATTGAACGAATTGCAATTAATTTGTTCGCATTGATCATTTTGTATTATGTAGTTTTATGACTAGAAAGAAAAAAAACTTATAAAATGCACTTTTAAATTGGTATGGACAGTTAAAGAGGCTTTTTCTAATGATATAAAACACAATTTCACAGATGTATGATAAGATTTAGGAGTTAATTCAAATAAAATAAAATAGTTCTTTAAAACATTGATAAAATAAATATAAATCACAATTTATGTACAAAATGTACTCTCCGTGAGAATATATGATATTTTTCTAGCTAAAACATTTAAAATCATGAGTATTCCGAATAAATCTACATAATCATTGACGAGTTTTGATAAACACAATGCAGTTACCGTGTTAAATAGCAAATAGTTTTATCTTGTAATATATCGAATTTAGTATCATGATAAAGTCAAATAAACGCAGAATCCAACAATATAAAAATTATTCATATTTCTCCCGATATACTATCATACAAGTTAAATTGAAATATTGGAAAACCTGAATTTTGACAGGGTTAATTATTGCAAATTTGTGTTATTTTCTAGGCTGCTTTCTATGCATTAATCGAGATGGAGGGGGTTAGTGATATGTATAGGTAATATAAGAAAATATTGAAAATATCATTGCAAAAAGAAATTGTTAAAAACCAATGTGGCAACATGTTTTAAAATGCGTGTTAAGTTGGCAAAATGTTGGAAAAATACACGTTTTTATAGCATAACTCTGCATATTACAAGCTTATGTAAAAAAAAGTCTCCGGACCAAATGGGGTTGTGATGAACAATAAACTTGGTGGCACCAAAAAACTAAGGTGGCCGCTCTAAACAGCCGTGAAATACGGATAGCAACGAAACAACCCTTTCCAACATTAAACTATTTTTGAAAAAGGTGTTTATACTTTTCCCAAGTCAACTGAGCTGTCCTTCCTCTTCTAGTCAGATTTCAGCTGGAGAGGAACACCTTTAATAAAAAGCAAATGTTGTATATAAGTAAATGACCTAATCTTTGTAATGGATAGCAGTTGCAAGCAATCGTTATAAATTTCCAGACAATTATTTTGATTAATTATGACGAAAATAAATAAAACATCTTTATTCAATTTTCAAGCTTGAATGTATTTTTTCAACATTTCCAAGCCAGCTTGGATCAGTCCTTGCTTTTAATAAGACGTAAATAGCAATAAAAATAGACGTAAACAACTCACAAGCACCGCTTTCTTCAAACTTAAACCTATATTTACTAACAATTACGTGAGCGAAGAAACAAAACTACGATTTGTAACGCGTTACTATCGAGTATGTTCCTATATAATTGTGAATTATGGACCCTAACTAGCACGTTAAAGAAGAAAATAGACGCTTTCCGAAGACAGCTCCTTCGCAGAGTCCTAAACATACGTTGTGACCCTAATAACAACTGGATAACGAACGAACAACTATATGAACAAGCTGGTCAAAAACCATGTTCAAAGACATTAGCAACTAGGCGTCTTAGAGGGTTTGGTCATATATGTACAGGGGCACCTAACGAACCAAAATTGTATGTTAGTCTAAAACGTTAAGAAAGATTCCAGCGGCATACATAATCTAAGAAAATTCTAATATAACTTCCTGTAAGGCCGGAATATCTGTTCATATTTTGCTAGCTGGCAGATCATAAAATGCAACAAGTTTTTAGCTAGGGAAATCAGGGCAGATCTGATATTTTTAAATTTTCTGAATTTATGTCATGCTTAGATTTAGTAATAAAATACAATAATATGATTTTAACACAATTTCTTGGCTGATTGCTTCAGATAAAAACTCATATTGGTTTAATCGGCAACAGAGCAATTTTTTGGTTTTGACTTGGAAACCGAAATGTCATATCTGTTCACAAGATCTGTTCTTTTTTCTAGCCAGATGGAATAGCCATAAGAACAGATATTTGGCAGAACAGATCGTTGGGTGCCCTTGATGTAGACTACCAAATTCAGCGCCAGCTAAAAAAGCCCTCTACGAGGGCTTAAGACCATCGAAAAAGCCAGTAGGAAGTCAACGACTAACTCTGTTAAAACTGATTGAAAGACAACTACCCAAGTGCATGGATATTTATGGAGCAATAAAACTGGCTCAGAATAGAGACGCCTGGAGAGTGTTTGTGAATATTGTGAATTAACTACAAGGATAATATAGACAATTATCATTTAGGATATATCATATTTATGTGCTGAGGAAAGGCTCTGCCGGAATAATCTCATACATGACGACACGACGACGATTTTCATAAGACGGACCACTCTGCATGATAGAAAGAACTATTTTGATGTGATCATTTTTTCGCTACACATTACATAAACAACCTTGACCTGTCAAAAAGTGTTTTTTTTTCTCGCGTTTAAAAAATGAATTTTATTACGAAAATAGCTGCGTTAAGAAGTTCTTGTGTAAAAACAGGTAACAAGAAGTGATACTTTACAGTTCAGAGTTATAGTCGTACCGTGACAGCCTTGTGCAAAAGGGTTTCGTTTCACTTGAGTTGGAAGTTTTGCTCACGAGCGTACGAGGTGCGGTTTAAAAAAGAGGCCGTGCCCTTTGGGCTCAACGGACTTAATTGAAGGTGCTTTGGTAGTCACATTAAAAGTTTCGAAATATCGGTCACATTCATAAGATATAACCTGTGCGTGTTTTACGAGTGCAGCGAGGTGTTTTCGGCTAGATTTTTGTAATGGATGGTCGTAGAGACCTGGGAATAGGCTCATATGAAAGGTCTTGGCCTGTAGGGGTGTGTTCTGGGACACTTTTTTTCGGGCCGGGCCGGGCCAGACCATTTTGTCGGGCCGGGCCGGACCAGTTCGGAACAACAAAGCTCATATAAGGAATGCCATATATATACGCTAAAAATACGAATTTTATAGGTGACAACAACTGAGAAAGTCCTGGAATTTAACGATTGCTTATTCCAGACATGGCCATGCGAAAAATGTAATCCAAAAATCTGGAATTAGAAATTGACATAAAACAAAATTACATAAAATATCTTAAACCTAAAGTTCCATTTTCCCAGGTCCAGTTAGTTGAACTTGAAGTATTTGATGTAAATTTAATCGTTAAAGAATGATCGCGCCATTGGCGCTCGTATATTGAACACATACGGTCTCAGGTTAATCCCATGCATAACATGTTATTTGGGTGGTGTCAATGAGGATTAACGACCACGTCTAAATTAGAAAACTAATTTATAGTTTGAATACAACTTGTCGATGTAGCCCTCTCTCGACAGATTTTTAGGCCCCAACCCCAAAGTTGGGGGCCTATAGAGTTGGGGTGTCCGTCCGTCTGTCCGTCCGTCCGTCTGTCTGTCCGTCCGTCCGTCTGTCATCGCTTTCTTGTACGGGCTATAACTTTTGAACGGAAGGTCATAGAGACTTGGTTATGGGCTCAAATGAAAGGTCTCGGTCCGTAGATGTGCCTTTTGACCATTTTGGTCAAAAACACCCCAACCGGAAGTGGTCAAATTGGCCAAAATAGCCCAAAATAGCGGTTTTTCAAGACTTGAGCTTGTACGGGCTAGAACTTTTGAACGGAAGGTCATAGAGACTTGGTTATAGGCTCAAATGAAAGGTCTTGGTTCGTAGATGTGCCTTTTGACCATTTCGGTCAAAAACACCCACCGGAAGTGGTCAAATTGGCCAAAATAGCCCAAGATAGTGTTTTTACAAGACTTGAGCATGTACGGGCTAGAACTTTTGAACGGGAGGTCAAAGTGACTTGGTTATAGGCTCAAATGAAAGGTCTTGGTCCGTAGATGTGCCTTTTGACCATTTCGGTCAAAAACACCCAACCGGAAGTGGTCAAATTGGCCAAAATAGCCCAAAATAGTGTTTTCCAAGACTTGAGCTTGTACGGGCTAGAACTTTTGAACGGAAGGTCATAGAGACTAGATTATACGCTCAAATGAAAGGTCTTGTTCCGTAGATGTGCCTTTTGACCATTTCGGTCAAACACACCCCACCGGAAGTGGTCAAATTGGCCAAAATAGCCCAAATAGTGTTTTTCATGGCTTG
>LQRL01097903.1:18619-30576 GCA_001703475.1 Hydroides elegans | reverse complement strand
TATATAATAGAAACGTTCTTTAAAGAAACGTTATATCTTTTTTTAATAAAATATTTTAAAAGTTTTTCAAAATTGTACTCAATAAATGAGAGATCGTTCAATTCTTAACTTACAATGCAAAAAAGAAAGTGTTATCCAGTCTTACATGAAGTATTACCCAAGGTTACTGAATCGAACTTAATTTTTTTTTCTCGCAAAATTCTACATTGACTGGTTACTTGTTGGGAAAAAGTCAAACACAATATTTATAAAAAGTGGTGTGCAATGTATGTAAGACTTATATATATATATTTAATTGGGAAATATGCATCGTTCGAAAAAAACCTAATTGGACGGTTCGTTAAAATGCCCGTTTTCCATATTATTCAAAAGTATTCAGTGTTTAATCAGTACGAAACCTTACGGGATCAAATAAAAAGCTATTTTCTTACACTTGATAGGTTTTAGTAATATTTACATAAGCTTCGTAGACAAAGTTAAGGTGTATGTATATACTATTACTGCTATTCTAACACATGATAATTATAGTGTATATAAAATAAAAACAAAACTGCAGGCAATAAACAATAACATGGTCTACAATACGCTTATCATTTTGCATAAATAAATTCACATGACACAATCTTTCGCTATACATGAGCAACAGCCCCGTTCTGTCCGCGTTCTGTCCCATTCGAAGTGGTCGACGGTTTCTTGTAAGTGGCCAACAAATCATCGAGTTCTGAATTGCGAATCCGGTCCGACATGCGCTTACAGAATGTCTTGATAAATATGGTGGTGAGTTCCTTGCGAAACACATGGCCCGTACTGAGGTAAATATAAAAATTGCATGCATAATGCGATATACAGACTCGCTCCACAATAACGCGTACTGTGTTGAAATTCAAGTGTCTTTGCCACGTAGGATCCACGGCGATTTGCTCATGAGTCATCGGGTAATCCCCATAAGGGAATATCGTGTTCAACACATATAAAATAGTGACGGGTAACGTTGTGAAAATCATGTAAAACGACACGGCGAGTAACATGAAGGTGGTCGCTGAAGCACCCGATTGACGCTGTATTTTCTGTCCTTTCAACAAACACAGCATCTTTTTCTCACTGCGCTTTATGGTATTGGTCTCTAGAATCACCAGTATGTTTAGCACCAAGATGGCAATCGGTACAACTCCAAATACAAGCAGTTCAGTGATCCATGACCAGATGGACCAAATCGATTTCGCGTCTCCTTTGAGTACCTCCTCTCGAACACTACATTCGCCTCCGACCATATGCCAGAAGTATCCTTGTATAACATGCAGGAGGAGAGATATGAAAATAGTCAAGATTATCACAATCACAGCTCTTTTAGTAGTGCACCACTTTTCGCGTTTAAAAGGATGACAAATTGCAATGTAGCGTTCCCCTGTAAATCCCAACACCAAAAGCGGGTTCAAATACTGTGTGGCCAGAAAAAGTACTGGATATCCCTCACATAACACAGGAGAATCCAACAATTTTATATGCAATGTATGGTGTAAGTAGAAAATAATATGTAGCGCAAGAAAGCACGTATCCCCAAGTGCTAACGCCGCTAAATAGCAACCGGAAGAGGGTCTCATTTTGGGTCGTATCCATATGATGAAGGCCATAATATTCCCGGGAAAGCCGATAAGGTACCACAATGGCGGAAGGAATCTCTCCACATAGAAGATGATCGGTCTGTGAACCTCATAGATCTCCATGATACCTGGGTAGTATTCATTGATGGAATCGTTGTATGTTCCGTTGCTATCAATGGGCGGCGGTGGAGAAAAGCCTCCGGTTGTTGTTAGGGGTACTCCTTCAGTCGTCATTCTTCTCTGCTTGACACTGCAAAAGACAAAATATGTATTTAAAATTTGATTAGTGCGATTATATTTGATTATCTATAGAGGTTTTTAAGTGATAAGTTCAATGCACAGATAACTGCTTTGAGTAGCAAATGAACATAGTTGGAAGCATTTGTCTTATAAACCAATCCATTTGTAAATAAATAATCATTTTATGCATGTGCAATAAAAGGTATTTTTAATTCGTTAGGACATTAACTAAAGCAATGAAATACTGAAAAAAAAAGCCAGAAAGAAAAAATAATGAAAAGGGCGCAATAAATTTAGCTTTTATTCTTCTGTCTATTTAGTATATATAAATAGCATTATAATGAAATGTGGTTGAATGAAATTCAATCAAATAGTAAAATCGTTGTATGTGGTACATCCCTTTGAATCATTTTATCATTAATGGAAGAAATGTCATGCACAACATGACATATAAACATTTTATATGACATACATATAATCTAAAACCATTCACATTGTTATTTTCGCACCAATATATCAGTAAAAATGATTTAATTGTTTACTATTTTGGCAAAGCAAAACGGCATTCGTGACTATGAACGATATAGTACCAAAAAATGCGTTTTGAGTATGTTTTTGCTTTATTATTTTGCGATTTATTAAGAATGAGACATGTCAGTGCTCATTTATATTATGGAGGCGGATAAATGGCTAGTGTTTTATATGCTTTTTGCTAAAGCAGGAGTACCCAGCGATTTATTCGGTGAATTATCTATTCTTTTCAAATTTCTATCTTGCTGGCATTTTCACAGAACAGAATAGATGAAATATTGCACTTCACATTATTTGTATTTTCCTGGCATTTTATAAGAATAAAACCCAATATAAAATATGTTTCTAATAGCATAAACAATGTTCGGTTTCAAATAGAAATGGCATTAAGGCATAGAAATATAACTGAAATGCACTTGTTCATAGAATATTTATATAACAAAACACAAAAGGTAGATTTTATATTATTTACTGAAAAGTAACGTTTCAGTATGTGGATGTTTTATTCTGCTGGCAGTTCTGTGCAAAGTGGCTGGCGCAATATTTTATTTGTTCCTGGCTGGCAAATTAAGAATAAAATCATTCCATAACTAAAAGTTTTTATCATGTTTAAATAAGTTTAGAGTTCATTTCATGCCAAATGATGTAAAATAAGACACTTTTTGAAAAATGGCCCGATGGATACTCCTGCTAAAGCTAAATAAAGAATCATATCAATAAAAGAATACGAGCGTTTTTTACCCATTTGACCCTATAAGTTGCTGAAAAATTATATAACTCTTCCAATCAAGCCAAGGTTCTGGTTCAATTTTTATCCGGTTATCCTACGCCGTGACATGGGAGTAACGTACGTTATGATTTTGGCTCAGACGTTGCCACGGCGCTATAACGAATTTGTTGCCACCTGAGCGAGCAATCTATTTAACAACGCTATAAAAGTGGGCATGTTTGTTACCGACGCTTCTTCATAGTGTTTTTAGTGGTGGCAAAAGAGGTTCATTAAATGTTATATCTTTAATTGATCTATATGATCTATATATCCCAAATCTATTTGAGTAAAATACAACCAGAACCTAATTTACACCAACCATTTTATTCGTTGTGTCTCTATACGCACGAGAGAAATTGCTTTAACCAACAGGTCGCGTTTTAAAACAAAGGAGTTTCCACTTTGCCCCATTAAATCAAAAGCCGGAGTGATCCGTCGGAATGACGTAAGTTAGGGGATATTTATTTCCCTTAATGCTTCTCATTTGAGCAACATGAAAAAAGGAGGATATTCCTAGCCCACCGCACACTAATAACATGCGGCCTCAAGCTTTCATTGCAAATGAGCAATACCTTAAGGTAAAGCAACATACATCCCTATCACATGTGACTCAACAATCAATCAAACAATGACATTGTTCAACCGTACTAGGGATGATTTTTCATGAGTACTTTCGATCCAATATATTGTCTTTAGGGAACATGAGCCTTCAAGTGGGAGGGTGGGGAGGATGGGGTGGGGGTGTAGGAGGATTGGAGTAGAGATGGGAAAAATAGAGACGAGTATTCTCCCTACGTCACTGTTTAAAGAAAAAAAAACATTGCTTGGCTTTACTTACATAGTATTCTAAGTTTGCATATATCCAGTTACGGACTATACTGTCTTGTAAGTGAATAGGGGAGGTCAATGTGACCTTATATTCAGAAAGTTAAAGTATAAGAATTCGTATAAGTTACTGCATTGTGAGGAACAGTAAAAACAACTGCAGTTTTGAATTTGCAACCGTCTTTCCCGTTTTAAATATTTTGTACATTTACCATTTATGCTCAATTGATGACGTGCAATGGATGATTTTTTTTCAGAATATCCTGGTAAATATTTACTTATAAATTACCAGTGATGTGTTTACAATGTATGGCAAAGTAATGATAATATTCAGCATGATAAATTGATTTTAAAATTTAAACACTATTTATTTCACAATTATTGATTTCGGAAAGATTTTTTTCTTTTTTTTTCATGACTACCCATACCTACGAACATCCGACCACTACACCAGATCATGTAGTGACAGGACCATTATTGTGTTGCTCAATTTATTGATGGATACAATCCTTAAAATAAATATCATGACGCTCAACGTCCTAACTTAATATTATCATTGAACATGCCCAGGATAAAGGCCTACCTTTGAATTTAGGGAAACTGCTCATTTATAATTTATAATCTTGAAACAACCATAGCGTTATTTTCTATGATGACGTTGATTCATGTCCCGATAAAACATCATGGAATAAAGTAATGGAAGAATTTTACCCGCTGCAGCAGTCAAATTTATTGAGATAAATTGCATTTTCGCAACACCTTCGTTATGAGAAATGGCTCTAAATTTATTTTGTCCCCCGCGCTACGAAGCCTGTAATTCTTTTTTTTTTGTTGAGCAAATTCTTGGTTTTATGGAAATCAGAACTCCAGTGTGGTTTTTATTGTAGAAAAAAGATCGATTCAACTCAATGTATATTTCAAATTACTTAATGAGCTTTTAAAATAATGAAAAAGATTAATATGCTAACTGATACAAACACTATTGATAATGAATCAATTAGAAACATAAGAATAAGAAAGATAGAATAAACGCGAAACACAGTGACGTAAACACGTTGACGGGACAGTTTCAAAGCCAAAATTCCATAGAATCCCTAACGATCTATTATCGAATTATTCTGACGCTGCACTTGCAACGTTTGTTGTTTGAAAAATCAAGGAAATCTCCCTCAGTCACGGTGACGATATGATTGAGCAACAACGGGAAACGACCTTGAAAAGAAAGAGCATTTGTAAGAATAAAGACGCAGCGTCCTAAGGACGTTGTCATTCAGTTGCATGTGGAGACGAGTTATTTTGCGGGAGCCATGTGGCGTTGTGAGTTCATAAAGCCGTCGGTAATAAATATTAAAATCATGGTGATGTTATAACGTTATTCCAAATAACGTGACAAAATGATGTTTAGAACATTGTAATATATCAATGACATCACGTATCCAGCAAATACTGAACAAACGATCCGAACTGGGCGCCAAAGTAATTTTCCTATAAAATGCAGGAATGGCATGAAGATATGTAAAAAAACAATCCGGCGCGGGCGGGGCGCCTAAGGCGTATGTCCCGTTTGAAATTAAAAATCAGCGCATGTTTGACATGTCTTTCTTACTTAATTAAAACACCGTATCCAAAAACACTTGCTTCCCCCTACCCATCCCTTTTACATTGGGCATGTCCAGACTCCGGTGCGACTGTCGGTATGTCAAGTGAATCTTGCTCTGAATGGCAAACCACTCTACCGACTCCTAATCAGTGCCAATCATGCTTTGCCGAGCTGACTTCTTTTACAAGGTAAATGACTCCTTGGAAATAATTGCCGCTTCATAGAGATTCCACAAAAGGTGTGACTTGCACTGTGATTGAGAGTCGGTCTTATTCGTATTGACTGCGGCGCGTAGAATTGAGTATTCACTGAGTGAGATGTTTTAAATGGTCAATAAGAACAGGGTATGGTGCTTTAGGTACAAAAAGGCATTCTACAAAATGGCGAAATTGTTTTTTAGGTTTACACTAAGTTTAATATATTTTTTACCCATATTTCCGATACGAGCCTTTTAAATTATGACAGGATGCGACTGCAATGAAGGCAAGGCTTTTAGTTTGAAATACGCAACCAATGAGTAAAAAACCCAAAGACCACAGCTCTTATGGATGGTGCAACGTGTACTGTTAAGGTGTAGACACATATGATGAAACAACGCTTGTTTCCACATTGTTTCCTTTTTGACGTACCACTGCGAGGAAACAACGAGAAAACAACGTGGAAACAAATACTGAACGGGGGACAACCTTTGTATATAGAAAGATATCTGGGGATTTTGCCGCTCGTATCGCCATATATCGCACGACGTCTGTGGTCGGATATGAAGTTCCATTAAACAATGACATGATGATAAAAATATAATGGACTAGATTAGGAATTGAATTGTTCGAAATTTCAAATTGGGACCAAAACATCCGCCATGGTACACAGCAATATAACAAAAACTTCCTAAAGCCGCTTCGGGCAATTCGAGTTTGAATAAAATGGCATTGAAGTGAGCACGCAATAAATCAGTTTGATTTCTATTTTTGATTGCTGATCTTTTCTTTACGTGCTAACTTTAAACAAAATAAAAATGAGGATGAATAGCAAAGGTGTTCATAAATTTGACTTCAGCGATTATTATACAATTTATGCAAGTAATATGTTTTTTTTTAGTATAGGTTTACTGACTTATGGACCTACCACTTAATTATTATAAATTGTCATTTGAGACTTAATGTCACTATGCAAAGTTAAAAAACAACATTTAATAGACAATGGTTACATCCATAATTAGCAAGTAATTATAGCTTATTAGGGACATACTAATTGTACTAAAACCAGTTCTCAGCCCAACACGAAGCCTATGGTGGCAACTAACACATTTGTACTTTTTGGTCGTAAATTACTCTGTATTTTATTTATTTCCTCTCATTCACCATTTCTCATCTGTCTTAAACAATGCCGTCCAAATGCGGTGGCCTAGCATTAAATGAATCGGTGATCGCTCCCAACAGTTCAGTAACACTATGTTTCGCTGAAGCTCATTTTGAAATGATGTATGGTGTACTTCGTTTTAACTCATCATAAACAACTAGGATTTATATGTATTAATAAGGAAATATCAAATGCATTCGGCATAGTGCTATAAATCGTATTTTACAATGCAATACAAAGAGAACAGCTTTTCGGTCCCGACAAATAGCGGTAATATGAAATAATATAAAGTTATCTTTGTTTCTTATAATACATAGTGGGTCATTAGGTGACATGCCATTTACTGTTATATGTTATAAATGCAAAATCATTGCCCCGCTCGGCTCCTTGGTTTTATAGTATTGGCGCCCTCACCTAGGGTTCGTTTTATGTCTAGATCATGGCGCCAACTCAAATAATTTAATAAATAATTTGAGAAATATATCAAATAAAATTAAATAAATTCGGGATTCAATACTTTACTAATCATTCACTACCTGCGTTATCTCATTTCATTTTTTGTGAGAATTGACGTCGTCTCGTGAATATTTGATCGGAATAATCATTTAAAGTCGATGGGATGTGAGTGTTAAATCAGGGTTATGTCAGCCTGATGTATCGTAACCGTACTCGGCTTTAGATACTGCAATATAAAGTTTACCTTTCAGTTAATATGCTCCATGCTCAGTCAGAGACTTTTGGCACAACGTCATCTCAAAGTGACCTGTAACAAAAATAAAAATGTATGCGTTATTATGACATGAAACGAAAAGTATAACTCATATTATGAATGATTTCATAGAAAAACAGCTTCCTTTTCTGTTTCGGTAAGCTGATTCACTCTCAGTTATGGAATCATTGCAAACGGAAAAAAATGAACAGGTTTGGACGTACTGATCGGAATTTTGTTCACAACTGGTTAATCATGTTTTTTGTGTAGCTTAACAATTGACGTTTGTGCATCTTGTAGGCTAAAACTCCCAGTTTAATAACGACTTAAACCCAATACATGATGTCAAACTCTTGTGCAAAACGACGTTTGTAACAAATTACAAACTAAGACTTGACAGGAGTACCCAACGAACGATTTTCAGAAGTTGGGTTGATATGACTTATTTCAGTATGGAACGAGCTCATTCGAAGCTTGAATTGATGAAATGTTATTCCTTTAAGTTAAAACTTTTTTCTTTGTTTGCCAGCCAGGAGGGCTCGAAAATCGTTGCCAGCAAGTGTTGCCAGCAAGAATGGATACTCTTCGACGTTTCATATTCCTCTAAAAGCCCTATAATAATAGTGTATTCCCATGTTTTAGCCCTAATTCATTCAAACCACAGTTAATTTCGTGTAATAACTCCATTCTATGGACCATATTTCTTGAATCAAAACAAAAAGGAAATTTTCATATTTGTTCTGTTCTGTGAAATTGCCAGCAAGGAAGCTTTCCCAGCAGAATAGATATTTCACCGAATAAATCGCTGGGTACTCCTGACTTGATGCAAATCAAATGATATGGATTTCTTTTTTCTTCCATTTACTGTGATTGAAGTTGTTAGCGTCCTTTCATCATTTTTCTTCATGCATAAAATTCAATACCGATGTCTTATTCGAATAGCTGCGATCGATTCGAGAATGATGGAGAAGAATATAGTGTGAAGGATAATTAAGAAGGTTGAGTATTTGACAATGTTTTATCAACAGAATAAGGGAACGGGTTCTTACTGAGGTCTCGTTTCAATTAACAATAAGAAATACACAAAGCTTGGCTTTTAATTGAAAATAAAAGAATTGCTTAAGTAATATCAAAACATAAAACCCATGTATAAGGTTGCCTGTGATATACTGTAAATGGAAAGACAGATATAGATTCAATTTTTAAAAAGGTTTTAAATGTACTCAAGTAATATGATATTTTGTATAATATACATTTCCCATCTGTTGAAACTACTCTATAATAGCTTCCATTTTCAATGGACGTACGTTATCGTATTCTCTATGTAAAATAGCCCGATACTAAATTGCACCAGCTCTTTAGGTCAGAAACATATGCTTGATTAATCGAAGTTTGCCGAGCGCCAAGTCGGCTTAATTCAAGGACACCCTACTCTATTCCCTCATCGGTTGATCATAGCACAAGAGTCCGAGAAACGATATTAAATCTAGTGGACGCGCCATTTTGGAAAAATAGACCGCTCTCTAGTCACGCAGACAACACATCGCGTTCCATTTCCGCTCCTTCCGCTTGGCAAACCGGAAATGCCCAAGCCCAAGCCCAATATGAAAATAATCTCATTGAACAACACCAAGGGTATACCGGTGATTGAACAATTCTATTAGTGAGGACTCGGTCAATTGAATGAGTGGATCTAACGTGTCTTTAATATTTTATGATTATAACAAAGTATGTCATTAATTTATATAAAATACTGTTCGATATTGGGTTATATTTAGTTAATTTCATATGACACAATTCAATTTTATTTAGATATTGAAGATTAGTTTAGCTTCTGTGAGCTTGTTGTATTGTTTTTGTTTATTCTGGAGAAAACATTTGGAGCCAGTTATTTGAACTGTTCTATGAATTTCTTCTATCAGCTTTTAAGCTATGTATGTATAGAATGAAATGGCCGCCGTTTATATATCGATAGTAAATAGAAGATATCACTAAATTGTGCACTTGTTTAAATGTTTGAAAATATGAGCAGGTATTCGATAGCAAATCTTTATCCTGAAGGTCATCTCTCTTATTCTAGCCGTCGATATTTCTCGATGTATCACCGTGTTTCACGGGCACTCGGTAGACACACAGACTAACGAATGGCAACTCAACTGTCCATATCTTTAAAACCAACAATACCATCCATCATTCTGCGTCGTCATCGCATATTTTTCCTTTGACTGATGCAAATACAGTGTGGAAGAAGAAGGTCTTATAGTAACCGGCGCTAGGGGGATCACTTTCACGTTTCATAGAAGACCCTTAAGATAAATGACACTGAGTAACCTTAGCTAGATTTTTTTCCATATTTTATATGTTTTTAAAAAAAAAATATTTTTGTTTATACAGTGTTGTTGACATACAATTGCGTTACACTGATACCATATGAAGACATCATTGAATAAGAAAGATGCTGCAGTGTATTCAATTATTGGCAAGATGTGCTTTCTCATAAAAAAATGACTTACGGCATAATCATAAGATTTATGAAAACCTTATTATCAGAATTAACTACATGCATTGTGAATGTAGTAAATGAGTAAAAGATAGAAGATTGATAGATAGTGAATATGATGACGAAAAGAACGAAAAGGCACGAAAGGAGAATTAATCCTGTAAGGTTATGGTGCCAGATTTTAGAATATTTTAAATCCAAACAACGATTCTAAATTATTGATATGGTATTCCCTGTTTACTGAATGTCAAGATAACATTGCAAATTGTATATGGTGTTCTTGAGTGCTTAGACATTATTATCATGACGTTTTCACAAAGGAAGATTTGCTACAAACATCATAAACTAATTAAGCTAGTTTGTCGTGACTACATAAATGTTCTTATAAATATGCATCTTATATTCCACAACAGACTGACACAATGTGGTATTCTCATGCAAGAAAGGTGTGTCAGATCCACCTTTCTTGGGCGGAAATATTCAGTTGCGACATATATTTTACATGTCACGAAAATGGACCAATCAAGCTATTGAGATACACTAAAATAGACTGAATTACATCATTCTCTCATGTCTCCATTTTGTGGAACGAGGGGACGTTATACGATAGCTATAACGTTGTCGCATGATTTGCGAACATTTTCTTTCAAAGAGTGTTTTATGGTTCAATTTCCCTTTCGTCAAAATCGCTACGTAATTGAGGGGGTGTTGAATTCCAAGTGCATGTATTAGTGCTGTATTAGGGCCAAAATGGACATGTATCACCGTAAAATAAATCTAATAACGCACCGGCTCGAATGTAAAGTGCTCGATTTAACCAAAGCATTCGTCAGACCGCCAAGCTATTGACCCGCCTGTTTTTTTTTTTGAATTTGGTAAGTTATATTTCCTGTTTTGTATTTTTTTTCGATTTACGTCTTTCGTTGTGTTGCGTATGGAACCTTCCAATAAAGCTCAACACAACTGGTAGACATACCAATGAATTAAAATACGAATTGGGAAGATATCCGCGAGGCGAAATTGAGAATTCATGTTGCATTTTCATGAAAGGAATTTCTGATTGGCCTATTGTTATACAAATAATTGTACATTTTATTCCATTTTGGAATTGGCGACGTCACTTTCTTTGCATGTTCGCAATATATATCACAAATTCTTTGAAACAACGACACAACGTCGTAGACACCTAGTAATTGTTAATCGAGAGTTGTCAGAAAGTAAATTGCTTTAACATTATAAGCGAATGGCATGCTGCCCATACTATATTGAGTCCCATGGTTTTATCAATTTCCGGCGTACTATATAAATCTGACGTTACTACAGATTACCTTGCCGATTGAATCAATAAATGTAAAATGAACCGAAACTCATTGACGTCATTTATACCGACATTGTGATATTGTCCACAGAGTCATTGGTTTATCTGAACTAGATGAAGTTAATTCTATTTCCTCTCCATCAATTCTAAGTCTTTTATTTTAATGCAAGCTACTTTTATCATATAAGGAGGTCAATGTCATTTGATACCGTTCCGGGTAATGTTTTATAATATAATCCAAATGAACTAATTCTACATCTTTTAAAAATTGTTTTTTTTTTTCGTATGTTAAAATTCATGATCAGCATAACATCATTTTATTACGTGATATTCATCATGAGTTATTTGTTTATTTGAAGAGAAACATGGCGTATGACATTGTATGGTTCCACGGTACCATCTCAAAATGTGATTGCTGTTGCAACGTTTATTTAAGACAAGAAGACGAAACGATTAGACTGTTTGCTTGAAAACAAACGTTGTTTTAACGCAATAATTATTGCTA
>LQRL01097903.1:0-14470 GCA_001703475.1 Hydroides elegans | reverse complement strand
TCTACCATGGGCTCTTAACATATCTGTCATTATGAAATTGGTGCCTGTGGTCCGGCCAATAATCCTTGACTTTGTGTCTTTGGGCTTTCATTATGGCCCTCAACTATCCCCCTTGTGTCCCTAAGCCTTTAATAATAGTAGCGCTGAAAGAACCCAGATTTAACCCATAATGATGTTTTCCTTGCACTTAGCAAAACAGGCTTAATAGACCTCATGGATGGAAATCTCATGAAACTGCTGTAGGTTTAAGGTTTCAAAATAAGAGCAGATGCTACTGGATAAAATTGAATCTACTCTAAGCTTCATTAAACTTTAAAACATACACGCCAAACTAGTTTCAATTAACCTAATTTAGAGTCAGTTGCAAATAGATAAGATCAGATGCAAATGAGGAAGGCATTTTGATCAATCCATTACATTGAATAATACATATTTTCATAAGCAGCATTACTATACTATTAAATTCATTAAATTATTAAGCAGTGGTATCAACGGACTTCAATAAAAGACATTAGTAAACTGATCACGTTTTGAGCATTCCCCCGTGAAATGTTTCAGTCCAATCACCCTTAGCGGTTACATGAGGCCCTTACAGTGAAGACATCAGCCATATCTAAGGAATCGAATATGAATATTGAATTTTATCTAAGCTCAAAATGGCTCCGTTTCGATCCCGCCCTTTTTGCATGCTTCTTTGATTTTCCTTTTTATAGGAAAGGGGGATTATGTCTATTAATATAGTACACTATTTACTGATCGATTGGAATTTTGTCAATGTACATGTATCTGCTACCCTCTTAATTTCAGATAATAATTTAAGAAATATTGAAAAAGGCCTCTCTATTTAACTTTACTAATTGATGCTCCAATCATTATTTTAGTATCAATCGTCCCTATTTTTATTGAGTAAACAGATAGAATAAGCTTTTTCTAAATTCCAGTACAAAACTATAGCTACTATGGAGATGGAAACAATCAAGATCCCGGAACATTGTTTTGATTATCTCACACGTTCTCCTATCATCTTTTTTGTTGGACATTGGGTTGTCGAAATCAGACAAGCGTCCTGATAATACATGATGGATGGTCCATATGACTATACTCAATTGATATTTTTGCGGGCTTTTTACAAGAACTGTACGTGATAAAGATTTAATGAATATTTCAAGTCTCATAACATGTCAATATTTCTTTCGTCGATGAACTTTAACAAATGGGGTTAACTAATCTCATTTATAAAAGCAATATTTGTAAAAGGTTAATTTCTTATAAATTAATATATCTTGTAGAGAAGTTTCGTTTTCGGAAAATCATCAAGTGCCGCTGTGATTCGATTATTTAGTTACAGACATCTAAATATGCATTTCCCGGAGGCACCATTTCCCAGGTCGCAACCACTTATAGGATACTGTCACTTATCTTCATTCATGTGATCTATAAAAATGTATATTATACGTAAAAATCGTAATGCTTATTTTTTTCCGTGCCCACGAAAACCATTCACCTCAGACGTCTTTTGTGGGATTTTCATAAGTACTGCCTCAGGTCTCAGTAACTTGATCTTATGTGTCCATCTCGTGAAAATCTAAGGAACATGAAATGCCTCTTACTGTTATTGCATTAACACTCCACCACGAAATCCAGCTTTAGACTAGAGCAACACCACCCCCACCCCCTGCTAGAGTATTAGTGCGTTCAGCAGGACGTTGCGTCTGCGGAATTTAAATTGGTCTTAAACATAGTAAATCCAGCGGTATTAATTCCGCAGAAATTACTATGTTTTATACCAATTTAAATTTCGCAGACGCAGACGCAAAGTCCCGCTGAACGCACCATATCCCCGTTTAAACACTATACGATGTCGCGAAACAATGCGAAATCGGAGATATATTACCTCATAGTTTCATATAAAATCTGTCCAGAATTCACGCTTTGTCACATTATTGAAGAAACAATGTTTTCACGATTCGGTTTTAACGCAATGTTGCAAAGACGTCGCTCCAACGTCCGAACTACAGATATTGTCAAGTAAACTAATATCCATAACCAAATGACAACGTTATTTCGACGCCAAATGGCTTCTCATTAATTGGGCTCCGTTTATCATCTGTCTTTGCCTTTGCTCCGAGTGGTCAACCTAATACATGTATAGGGAATTGATACGGATAAGTGAGAGATGTGATTAGTCTCTGCAGGGTTATCCTTAGTGGATTTCCGCGTTATGGACCAAATATCTGATATAATCAGAGGTCTTATTCAACCAAGTCAAGTGAAAGTATATAATCAGATTTTGAGTCATGGTCCCCTTGTTGCTTGACCTACTTTTAGTCGGGTGACAGGTGAGGTCAAGC
Organism: Hydroides elegans; assembly: GCA_001703475.1. Lineage (NCBI taxonomy): Eukaryota > Metazoa > Annelida > Polychaeta > Sabellida > Serpulidae > Hydroides > Hydroides elegans. The sequence goes on along the minus strand of LQRL01097903.1, from coordinate 12,119 downwards.
GTGTGACCCACAATGTGGTTGTCGATTATTGACAAGAAATAACTAAGAACCTGGATGCATGATGACGTCTATTTGTTCGCATTGTGGATACAAAGGAAAGCAGATAGTTAAATACATGTAGTTCGAAATAAGTTGATAATACTTATTGCCAAGCCAATCGAAAAAAGGTGCTAGCCATTTCTTTATTATCGTTGATTATTTTCAAAGCAAATTATACATAAATATCGCCAGGAACAAAACTTGACTATTCATTCGCTTTATAATCTCTTGGCGCCCAATGTAATTGCTACAATTGTACAACTAACTCCTTTTTGCATTTTGCTTATGCTTGAATAAAGATGAGTATATCCATAAGTAATTTGTAGTGATGTGTTATGAATGACTGCTTTAATTGCTCCAGTCATTCTAGTGTAGTCTGGAAACCAGTTATAAATGGAAACATATAACAAAATGAAATGCTTTTAGACGCACAGGTATTCAACAGCTAGAACGTCGCCAAAACATCAAAGATGCCCTTGATAAATTTAGTCTTCATTCAACCGTACGCGGATACTCCTGCTTTGTTGCTAAAAATACTCTTGTGTCTCAGAAGTATAGACTTCTATGATTGAATTCATGATTGAGTTCGCATAATCCATAAGGGGATATTCAATTCATATGGGAGTATTTGAAGATGGTTCTCAAAAGAATAGTAGGTCACATTCCACTATACTGACTTCCGTCTATTAACGGAAGAAAGCTACATATATGGAACGAGTACCTTGTTTCAAACATCCTAACAAGTGAATAGAAATATAGTTATATATACTCATTCATGGAACTTATACCCGGAACTCCATTGAAATTATGTTGCACCCTTCATACGAGTGCTACTATATGGTACAAAAGGCGAGGATACCTTTTATCGGTTTTTGATTGTATTCTCTTAGTTTTCGTAGTAACGACAACTTTTTGTTCCTTCCCATTTAGGCGTTAAACTGGATAAAGGGATTGGGATGTGACGCTACTACTCCATTGTCTGTCTATTATGAAAAAAAACTCATCATAGGAACAGTAACTTTTGCGAACTTGTTCTACTAAACGAACTCCTCTTTATATCTTTGTTATTTCATTTCATGCACTACTTTAGTAAATTAAATGTCCGAGTGCGATTTTAATGATGCATGCCAGCGCAGGCATTTTTATTATACATTTTTATATGACAACTGAACGCATCGTCATTAAAATCGCACTTGCACATGTTACGGTGAAATGATTTAATTGCTAAATGCCTGGTCAAAATAACTTGTCCTGCATTCTAAATCCCTAACGAGAACAAAGGGAGTAAGGAATAACAATCCATAGACCTAAGGATAAGAACAATGAGTGCCAAGGGGAGCTAGCTAAAGAGTAGAATAAATGCAGATGGTACCGAAGGACTAGAAAGTATTAAGACAGAAAGAATAAAAGGTTAAACCATTTAGAATAAACCGATCACTTCAAATACTTAAATGATGCAATGACTGTATACATGTTTGTTTCCAAATGAGGTTAAGAAATAGATACCCCAAATATTTAAAGGAAGATACCATTTTAATATGAAAAACTGTCTTGATAAAAAGTGAACTGTTCAAAAATGACAAGTGTTGCAGTGAACGTATTTATTTGAAACTGTTTTTTTTTCATATGATCCTATAATGCATAATCATTTTATTTATATACTACAAAAGAAGAGCACCCCACGAGGTGTTCCTCAAAAAAGGTGTTCCTTTTCAAAATTTATCTAGCTACAAAGTTTTGGAAAATGCGATCTAGCTACAAGAATTAAATGAACAGCTTTTTCAATAACTTTCTATTTTCTACCAAACAAGTTGAAGATGTTAATTTATTTTTATTCACGAACATATAGCTAGGCGTTCTAAATATGTATGTTCTTATAAATTGGTATTACATAGAAGTATTTCGATTTTCACTGTTCACAAAGGGTGTTCCTCACCCTATTCTAGCAGCCTAAATGAGCGTAATATGGCCAGTTAGCTACAAAAATAGGAACACCTTTTTGTAAAAATTGCTCTTCTAAATTTCATAATTTATTGTATATTACGTTGTATTCATAGGTTTAATGCTCAATTTAACACTTTTTAAAAAGTAGGTCGTAAATACTATAAGGGTTCAGTCATCGGACAGCGGCACGCCGCCACGCCGCAGATCATTTATACCAAATTATGGGGTCTGTGGCAAATTTGCCGCTGCCCGATGACTGCACCCGAATATACAATATTATGTTTTGTCATGTTTTCTTAGGTTCTATTGTCAACTTATAAAGCAAACACGCCTCACATTGATTGAAAACTGATCACGACGTTATTGGTATAAATAACACGCGTGCGCATCATATTCAAGCGCCCTTTTATTTTGATGCGACACTTTAACATCACTTGAGGGAAAATCTAGGAAACTAAAATGTATAAACAGGATAAAGTCAAATAATTTATATGCATATGTAATGACAAATAACATTTTGCAATTGAAAAGTTAAATATTTTAATTTAAGTCAGAACATGCGTGTAAATAACTTCTTATAACATCGAAATAACAACGTGATTTTTAAAGTAATACACGATCATTATAAATATGTATTGAATACCATTAAACCACCATCAAATCCTAGTTTTTAGACACAATTGCTGGGATATGTTCAGAGGACTGGGTATAAGCATAATCATTCATATTTCAAATTACACTTCGACCCTGGATCCTCAAGTGATGATCATTTCCCTTTTTTTAACAAACACTGCTTTTTAGCAGCTACCTGGTTAACCCCATTACATGAGGAAAAAACAGGAAGCAATTTGTGAATTGAATAACACAATAAAAACTTAATCATTATAATATAAAAGAAATGCTGGAAATTGCCATTCGATGGAAAGCGGATGCTGGAATGTTAATGTGACTTCTTTAAGTTTAATGGTTTAAGGAGATCTTTACTCGATGGTTTTTTTTGCATGAATCCTTGCATATCCTCTTATTAAATAAGTTTTGAAATTATGTTATGAACGCGTTAAAATAAGGTATTTGCAGATGATAATATAGAAATTAAGTCTCGGCCAATATTCACGTAGGTAGGTAGGTAGGTAATATTCACGTTATAGGGGATACAATAGGAGAATACCCTATTGCATGACAACAATGAGAATTAGCAATATGATTTGTTTTTATTCAGGAAAAAACAGCATCTAGACCAAAAACAATTATGCAAGCCGCTCATCAACGTATAAAAATCTGAGAAGGAAAATGAATTGTTACTCTTATTGCTAATCAGAATTGGACCAAGATAAAAGCCATGGCTAATGCGAAGGACTCGTTTTTTGATTAAAAGTCCTCGGCGACATAGGTCACCGTGTTACAATGGTCCATCTCTAGGACCAAGTTTTGTTTTTGCAAACAGAAACTGAGAAGCACACCATGGGCAGTTTTATCAAAAGAAGTTCTACGGGCCCCTTGCGAATATACACATATAGAGTATTAAAAAAAAGTAAAGACCAATATCGAGGCTTTGGTGAAAAGAAACGCTCAGTAATACAGGCAGATTCTAATTGTAACATCATTTCGTGTCAATTGTGGTATGGGTTATTATTATTTTGAGGTGATGTTAGTTATACATTTCGAGACTTACTTAATTGGATGCCCGTATTAAGTATGAGAAACAAAAAATGACCACACGCAAAATATCCATTTGACGAATGAAGTAGTCACACATTATTATTGCTTTTATCTTTTAAAAGGTGATTTTTATTAGCATTATAAATTGGTAGCGTGTTGAAAAAAATCGCATTGAGGAAACTTTTCAAGCTTTCAAGAGTGCTGTTTTAAATAAAAATATATAAACGCGCAAGTACAAGTTTATTGATAAGTCACATGATAATTGATCATATGAGACTGCTTTCCTATCAATTTCTATTTAGATAAATATTTTTCTACGATTTATATCATATTGGGTTGAGTAAAAACACTGATAAAAGATAAAAGCCGATTACTGAGTTTTGCAGTCCAATTTTCACACTTCTATAATATACATGTATGATAAGAGCAGTTTCAGGTCTGGAACATATACCTCAATGTCTGCATAAAGAAATCGTTAATAGACTCAAGATCGGAAGATTCTAGTATTTTCACTCATCAAGTGTTCACCAACTAAATACCTTATGTGAGAGTCCACAACACGAGTCACGAGGCTTCTTGGAATAAAAGTATAACGAACGTCAAAGCATCGGAACTTCATTATAACGTCGAATCAGCGACATTGTTCCGGTATTGCCAGTGGATTAATAAACGATTAACATAAAAAAATGATGTTTTTCCGATATGGGTTGAGTATTAGAATATACTATAATAATAGAGTTTTTCAAAGAAAGACATCGACAATGGAACAATAGCTTTCAAAACCCCTATCTACAAATCAGCTACTTAACACAACCGTTTGCGCATGAACCATTTCCCCTTCTTTGCAGCTTCCGACTGCACTTAAACAGAATCCCCCTTAAATGCTTCCGCAATTGAACGCCCTAACCAAATCCATTATAGGGGGTATATTGAATCCCTGTTCATTTTGCCCTTTTTGAAGGAGGGCTGGGGTGTAGTAGTTCCCGGCGTTTTCTCTCCACCTCTTTTGCAGTTTTTTGTTGTCATGTGTGTTGCGACGACGAAGCTTGTTTTCTCCCCCAAAAAAGAAGAGAACGGGGAGACTCTTTGTGGGACATCCTCAATGCCAGGATACGTCAATCGCTCAAGTTGTCGCCATGGCTGTGATATTGAGTCACGGCTGATTGAGTGTTACGCATTCTTAGCGATGGCTTTCCCCCTTTTACTGATACCTCGGTTAGTTAAGGTTTAATAATTCACTAAAGGTACGCATAGAGAAACTCTAGCCTCTAAATATTGCATATAGATCCCTGAAGTCATGATGTTTTGGCAATATTTTGTAGTGCCCATTCCAACTGACCATGCCATAGATCGGAAATTATATCATTTTACGCGAAACCCTATAACAAGAAGGATATCGATGCGTCAGTCCGATAATGGCTTTCACAGACCTTGCCAGAAAACGCATTCGTCTACCCACTCGCTATGCAGTCAATTTCGTGAAGGCATCAGAATGTGGTTAAACATGCAGAGGAATGGTTGCATTTTCCACTGTTGTCAGAGCTTCATATTGTCAGAAAAAAGCCTTACAATTTCAAGTGATGTCGGTAAAATAGGTATACATGACATCATGAAACAGGGTTATCTCTTAATTTGTTCCTCTATTAAATGACGCTGTTACGGCCTACCTATAGTGGGAGTGTGATTTGTAAGCCACAATGCACGCTCATTTTGTCCTGTATTACTATTAAAGACCCCCTCTGTATGGAACTGGTTAGCCCATTGGTTACCAAACCCCGTATTATTATTGTGTAGAGATGGTGCGTTCGTTGGACGTCGGTATTTTCTGATATCCACGAAATTATAAAATATAGTAAAACCGCCGGAATCGCAGTCCGGTTGCTGGTGTGAAAGGATTGACCGAATCAACCTGATCACTAATGCTTTTGATATAAGCAAGTTTTCTAAGCATAATCCGACATCAAAATGGCAAGCTCATAACAGGTATTAAATTGAAAATGAGTCAATTCGGTAGCCGATGATGCTTTCAAGAGCAATCGGTGTTTGGCTTTTCCAAGATTTCATTTTATAAATGAATCTTCGCATGCACGTAAAATACCACACGTACTCTAAACGCCAAGCTTATTTTAGAACAATCTTAAGAAAACCATTAAATTTGCTTTAATATTTAATAGAGCGGATACTTCGAATGGAGGCGTTTAACCGGAAACGCCAATATGCGTTTCAATTTTGAAATAGTGCAATGCTGACTCGGTCTTTTAAGGGATGAATTCAAGGATTCAGTATATTACATGAAGAGCACCTCGCGAGCTATTCCCCAAAAAAGGTGTTCCCCATCAATTTCCAGCTTGCTTGGAAATTTTGAGAAAATGCCTTTTAGCTTGGAGATTTGTGCAGTTTGGGAAATGCCTTTTTGATAATTTCTTAATTTTCACAATAAATAGTGAGAATAATTATTTCGAAATTAATTAAATATGCTTGCAATTGTCTAATAAACTAATATTTGCAAGATATGATAGGTGTGTCTCAAAGGCATGAATGCAACTGTCACTTAAATTAAATGTATGATTTCTTTTCCAATAGAAAGGAGATTTGTAAATACAAATGTTCAATTGTAGCAACAGGTTGGGCATGCATCTATTGGATTTAAGTAACATTGCTAAACAGTGAACTCGAAAGGAGTAATTCATATAGAGGATGTGACAAAAACTGGTCTCAACCTACGGATGACTTTGATTTATAGAAGCATATGTTGTAAAATATTGTCATTATCAAAAAGCTTGTTTCTTTTTTTTATTTCGTTGTTAATTCATCAGTTTAGCAAAACAATGTACAGTATGCGTTATGTCTTATTCATATTCAGTTTATCAAAGTCAAACTACAATGGCTGTAAGGCATTTTTTACGTTTTAAGACGGATATTTCAACATCAATTTCGTTCTTCCTTCTTTATTAAAATTTAATGTTTTCAAAGTTCCTGTTAGAATTCTATACTTCGTAACATATACACGTTCAATTATATTTTAGCTTCATTTTTCCTAAATGTCAATGTTTCTTCGTGACTTTAAGATTCAATAAGTCTAATTTAGAAACATGATTTATCTACATGCATGTTAAACAGCGTATTGTGCATGGTTCTGATATTCCATTGGTTGGTTTAAATCTCTATTCATTTTAAAATTCTAGTTATATATTGAATATAAATGAAACATCACATAGTGATATTAGATGTTATATCATTCCTCTCTAATTTTATATAACCTGTATAATATAGATTCCTATATTCATATAATAATATTTTTAAAACTCATGCATCTCAAATCCTATATATATTCTTTCATACATCGGAAATAAAGTATGATTCTACGCATTGCCAATGCCTGGTGGATAGCGTGAGAAGCTAGGCCCTTAAATCTATTCACGATTTCTTATGGATTGCTCAAATGTCCAATGCCTTTTAGCAACAACCATCAAGAAGAATCACCACGCCACCAACAAAGGGATACACATTAACTTGTCCATATTTTGTCAGAAGGCAATCTTTTATGTCGTTTACAAACCATGGAATTTGTGGGCATTTTCTTTTGGAAATGTTGTTGTTCTGAGCCTAAATTGCCTTGTTTATGAACGATAAATGTATGTAGCTACTTAGTATGTTTTCACAAGTATACCAGAAATTTGGCAAGAAACATTGTTTTGTTCTATTTTCAACTGCAATAAATAGAGGATAATCTAACAGATAAGACGTTTGGAACCAAACCAAGTTTAAATGACGATGTTAAACTTTTTTTCAGTTTGCGATATACATAAAGGTCCAATTAGCAAAACGCAGTACACAACTCTCAGTTCTGGTTCTTGATGCGCGCAACTCTTTTTAATAAGTACCTGTTCGACATTGTGTATAGTTACATTTAACTAGCGGTTCCCTATCGATAGTCGGGATTTTAACACATTTCTTCGCAAAGAATGACCCCAATGGTGGTAGAAAAATGTCAGACAAAAGAAAACCAATAAAAATCGGAACTGGCAATACGAATAGCTACCGTAGTTTTTATGCAATACCCTTAATTCGGAGTAACAGTCTTACAAATGTTCATTCATTACTGCCTCTTTGAGCTACGACCTAAACAACTCTTATTATAAATTAGTTTCAACAAGCGACCACATCTTATTGCATTGCTGTTCCTCATAAACACAATATGACACACCTTGTTTTATTGTCTCGTTAGAAGTAGACTCAACAACAAGGAGCTTACAAGCAAGAGAAAACCGAGAGAAAACTCGAAAGAGAAGAAAAAACATCAAGAGTATCGCCTCGTCGTCTTTGAACAAAAGAGGGTTCAAATTTGGGACAAAGCATCAATTTTGACAAGGACGTTGCGGAATGGTTGCCTCGTCTAAGAACCTAATCAGGACGTATCAGTCATGGATTGTAGACGTAAATACCAGGCATAAGGCCCGGATAATATGGCACTTTAAGGTGGGTACTTCTTGGGCAGTTTTCATTTGGTTAATTTAACGTGGTATTTTGATGAAATAGCATAACGAAACATTGGCTATTTTAGTTTTATTTTGTAATGAATCATTTTTTAAATTACCGATATATTCTGTCATATTTTCTGCAGTTAAAAATACATCTCATAGAATGTAGATACATTAATACATTGTATCTTAACCTGTTACCATTGCGAAGCTTTTGTTTTTTTTAATTGCATTTATTCCATATCCCCATTCATGCAAATGATTTAAATGAAGCACAAAAACATAGTTTGACTTTATTTAATTAAAACACCTAATCAAAAAGAACAACAAAAAGCCTATTCTACATTGTACAAGGTTTTATTTTTGTTTGGCAATTTTATGCTTGTTAACAATTAATAGATTTCACGGCCTTACCTACAATACGAACATACCTATTTACAATAATTAACTATTAATTTATTGCGGTTGATTTCAAGAGAACCTATTTGGTAAAACGTAGTCCAACGTGTAGTTTAACCCTTCTTACCATTTGGTTATTGATACTGATTTTTTTCATCGTTTTTTGATAGTTGCTGACGTAGAAACAACTGGCGAAATCGAAGAACGATAACATCAATAAAAATAACGTCGGCAATATCTTTATATAAAATACAAATGAAGTCGCATCATTTAATGACGTTGTACATGTAATACGCTATCGATACAGAGGAGCAATTCGCAAGGACGTAAGGGATATTGATACACTTCTTTAATTTATCTCAATAGGGCAACCAAGCAAACGGTGAACCGAATTCTTCTTTTAAAAATGGTAAAATATTGATATTCCCACCATATGCCACATTTAATTTCATCAATAAAGCTTCCTCTATGTGTGTAATTGTGTGTTACCAACATGTGTATGCTCGGATATTTATCTACAGATGATTAGCCTAATGACCTAATGAGTAAATATTGAGGCTCTAATAATTTCCATATTAAAAGCTGTTGAATCGCGAAAAGATGCAAATTCAACTTGAATTTGTGAATTTCCAGGTTCCATTTTTTGCACAAACGATTAAGTTTTGTGACTCAGTGATGAAAATTATAAACAGCTTTATTAAAACCGTAGTCGAATTATTTCTGGGGCTTTCCCCGCTGCAAACAAAACATAATTCAAGATTTGAATTAACAAATCATGGTTTGACTCCAACTTTCAAGAGGAAAATCAAGACAAACTACTTGACAAAGTAGGAGCAATCCAAGATTTTTTAAAATAAAAATTCATTTAAACAATAACTATTTCCTTTTGATAATCAGAGTTTGAATATTGGTAGCAATAATGCCTTACCTCATAAAATAAATCCATGTGAATGGTTTTCCATTAAATAGTCTTATGTTTTATCCTAATTTTCACAAATAAGTAATATTCTCTATTCAGTTATATTTATCCCAGTAAAAACATGAACCGCGTCTTACATTTCACTATACACAATTTTCCAACTTTTTATTCATATTTTTACCAAAAAACAATAATGATGCATTTAGTTTTCATAGTTACACAAAGAGAAATATTATGCCTTTATAGTCCTTTAAAGTGTCTTCAGTGTGAAAGCTAATGAAGTTTTCGTTTTTTACCAATGCACTTTAAAACGAGCCCCCTGGCTTTATATGGCATCGATCTTCTCAACAGCATCTACAGCAAAAGGTGCTGAGCGAGAGAGTCTTGTAAAGGTATTGTCAGTGGCCGCCGCCGCGATTGGAAAGTGCCTCCCGTGCCCCCTCGCGTTGTTGGAAGAAAAGGGACGTTTTTTGGACGTCGCGGAAGGACGCGACGTCCCAGAAACGTTGGTGGTAGGTGGTATATGAAAGTATGTAAGCTGGCTATGAGCGGAGCGATGCTATAAAATTAGTTGGGTCGTTGGGCGACATTGTGTTAACGTTATTTGTATATCCGTGACAGAAAGCATTTGCTTTTATCAGCTTTGGTTTATCAGAAAAAAAGAATCAGTTCGACGTCACACATTTTTCGACTCATCAACACCGCTAAAATTGTATCACAGGGAAAAGCGTCCACATAACACGGGACACTTTTAAAGAATTTTATGAAATCACGACGTCGCGTTGATGGGTGACGTTGCAGTGAAATGTCTTACCAAAACGCTTCACACATCCCGAGAATATCAACACGATGGTTTATCTATGAATTCGGATTGTGTTCAAGAGTTTACGTATTTCTTTGTCGTTTTTATTGGAGTTAAAAGGATATCGCCTGAAGGAGAGCAATAATCAGGACTATTTTGACAGCGGATAAGCAATTGAAACCCTTTGTCATATTTTTATTGGGATATTACAATTATTTTCATATATGCAGTGAATGGTTTTAAAGATATAAGTTTTGGCTTATATTTTCTCTTCACATGTAAACTGGAAAGCCCTTGTTGATAAAAAGTAAAATATGATCTTTGATTAAATGTAAGTTATTTTCAGTAATAATACACAATGATGTCATCAGTTTAGAGTATTGGAATAAGCTCACCAACGTTATGAACCGTTTTCAATATGCATAACGAGAAGGAAATAGGCAGGTTAAAAGTTAAAGAAGAAGAAAAAAGGATAGAACATTTGCAAATATTAAATAGGGCTAATGGTTCAAGTGAACAAAGGCTGGGTCTGATTTCAGGAGTGGTTCGTATCGAGTGCTCAAAGGCCATAGTCATATCGATATCGAGGGAGTATAAAAATGAATATCTAGATCAAAGTTACATTTGATTTTAACACAGTTTAATAGCGCATGCCGGTTGTATAGAAACTGAAAGTACATGGATATAATATATAATAAAAAGGTGATAGTGACATAATTAAGGTCATGTAATTACTTGAAAAAGCGATTAGGCGATCGATTTCGTTTGATGTAATGATGTATCTATTTTCACTATTTGATTACTTATTAGTTCGAATACTTTTTCAACGCATACATCATTTACTAAACATATAAATGAATTTCATTATGAATTTTAAATCAAGAAACCGGTACAATTCGTAAAGGTATACCGACATCAGCTTCTCGTCAACGGCGTCGGCGGCGTCTCAAACCGCCGATATAAAAAAAATGTTGCAATGAAACAATATACAGGCAATACCGAATTGTTGCATGTGATACCAAAAGACATTGTGTCTTTAGGTTTGCAACTGCATTGAATCGTTAAAAAAGTAAAAAAAGTAAACCTACTCTATACAGCTCAAGATCCCGAGGCAAGACACAACTTGTGGTCTAAAACATCATCAAGCACAAGCCCTCCATGCTAAGTTTACTTTCCAGGAATTCCTTATTCGATTAAACCACATGCTCTTCTTTTGGAGATGGACGTATAGTTTTATTGACAAACTGTTGTTGACGTTTATTCGGGAAGAAATCCCGTTTGCATTGAGTTGTACAAAGTGGTCTCTTCACTAATGCAATAATCTATTGTAGGAATACATATTTCAGTACATGTTAGGACAAAAACGGCATTTTTAACGCATTAAGACGCGTTCACGAAAACAAAAAAAATCTCGTAAATAAAAGCTCTAAAACCGAAAGCTCGAAAGCAATTGACCCCTTTTATCCATGCAAAAAGCGCGTTGTTTAGTATTTTTAAGGCATTCTTAGATATAATTATACTTTTTGTCTGTATAAATAATGTAAAAATAGCAAAAATATTTGTGTTTTTTTTTTATCCAAGCAACTTTTTTAAACATGTTTTTTTTTTCTTATTTGATTTTTGTTTCTATTATTAGACCTATTTAGCAGCAATAATCGAATGGGAGAAAGTATTTTGTTAAATATGCCATATACATGTCAACCTCTGCCATAAAGGAGATTATCACGACGATAAGCGATAATGACCCGCTTTGCTCTGTTTTTTGTTCTTAATGGGACAGTTTTGGGGAAACCCCCTGTTGGTTTCCAGATTTTGTTTCAAAGTGAATTACTATTTAGAAAGGCCACATTCTACTTTGCAAATGTCCATCCGGACA
>LQRL01097885.1:0-15757 GCA_001703475.1 Hydroides elegans | reverse complement strand
AACTAATTAACTAACTAACTAACTAACTAACTAACGGCGGACGGACACCAACCGATTTCACAAACCCAGTTTTCGTTACACGAAAGCTGGGTTAAAAACAATGGGAAAATAGTTACACATCATGATCATCAAAGCGAATTTATCACAAATGAGGACGAGCATTTAGAAACTACGTCGTTGAAAAATAACACCAGCCATCAGAAGTGATGATTCAATAATATGTTCTGTAAATGTGAGAGACTAAACAGCATATGCATGTTTGTATTTCTATAAAGAAAATAATTGCGCAGTGATGTCTATCCACTTCAGGATCATTTTATTTCTATGTAGCTTTATTTATACAAAATTTCTAAGTTTTATAATCTTATATCCATGGTTTACATCCATAACAAAAAGCTCTTTCTTACTTATTCGGGTAGGGACGTCAAATTTATTGAATTAAGTTCAAGCTTCATTTTAAGGACAAGGAAAGACCCTAAAAGCTTAATTATTAAACATATATATTATTTGATATATTAACTTACCGAATGAGTTGTGGAAATAGATTTGACACTTGCATAAACTAACATTTATCAACATTTCTTACTTCCTACACTTTCCATTATGACGTCACAGTGACCTCGGTGTGTCCCTGACTTTTCAATTTAGGGCCTGAAGTTATTTAATTTAAGATAAAATTCAATTTACATACTTATTTGCCATAGACAAGAGAACTACATAACATAAAATTGTTCATTAAACAACAGTTTACAACTGATCTTATAGCGGGACGAGCAATCAACAAATCTTCCGCGCATTTCATATCATCTGTCTCAGTGTCTGCAACTTTTTTGCCGACATTCTTCACAATCTTTCAATGGGAAATATTCGAACTAGGGCATTACAACTGCAGTAAATTGAATATATGGTACATACATATCTAATACTCACTTTGAATTGGTAGCCATTATTTTCAATGTCGTAGTTCATCAGAAAAATGAACTTTTTGTGTGTCGGTACTCCCAAAACTTGTTTGTTACTTGACAGCGCCCCCAAGTGCTGACTGGTGCAACTAACAGGTGCGCGACAAAAACTAGAACAACATCTTCGGATTTTTTTCCCGATTATTTTCATTTTTAGCTGGGACGAGTATTATAAATATTGGTTCCTTTTTCTAAGTTTACTGAACTTCGTTCAAAAATAATCAAAAACTTAAATAAAAAATCTAACAAGATTACCAATTTTATATGATGAATAACACTTAAAAGAAAATATGAAAATCATAACTAAATGAATAGAAATTGGATATAAGCTTTAACTTTAATTTCACAAACCTAATTGTGATTTTTCCTGTTGCACAAGGAAGTACGATTGTGTTGTATTTTTTACAATTACCCTCTTTATTTCAAGCAATGCAAATCTGATCTAAATTGATGCAAGTATGTATAAAATGTAAAATATGTAATTTTATAGCTATTTATATCAGCAACACTAGGTCGGATATAAGTTGTTAAATGGCATCTTAGCGATCACTAGCTAGCTGAAGCTAGCTACTCTTAGACAGTTTCTGGCTATATATAGATGTTGTTGCTAATATGGACTTTCCGAATGAATATCAGCCACACTTCAATAACGAGCAATGAATGAATTTACCGTGAAGTGAAAACTTGTCATTCCCACTCACTGCTTTGTTTTGGTGTCTTATCTATCTTAAAAGATCGACCAAATCAAATGTACACCAAAAGTCTTAAATTATAAAGAATATACTTAGATGTTAAGATGAATGAACTATTTATTGTACAAATTTTCGACTATACAGGGTTTCAAGCAAAATGACGACCAATTTAGTGATTGCTTCCGTCTTCATAAGAGCCCATGTATTAAATCGAACAATTGCCTTTAAGTTCTTTAAGTCATATAGTTAGATATAATGCATTAAATATCTCATTTGACAATCGGTTATAGTCAAAACAAATATCTAATTGAAGCTTAGCATCATTTTAACATTTAGTTATAACAATCTAGTGGGCGATATTAGACAAAAGTACAAATGTTGATTTGTCAAACAATACATTTAGATATTTTTTCGGGTGTCAAATATCCTGGATAATATGGGTAATGAAATATAAATCCAATAGAAATGCAATAGTTTGATGGATACAAACTTTGAGATTTTGTTGTTATTGTTCAAATCTGAGCTCGTTTCTGATTTTTGTCAGCCAAAAGGCCGATTTTATAGGTTTTTGTTAAAGCTGGTAAACATTTTCATCTAATTCGGAATTCAAACTTTCAGGATATAATGTTAAAATAAATAACTTGATATTTGTGGGAGCATTAAAATGGAATGGAAGTTTGAACCTTATTATGAGTTGATTAAAAATGTTCTTTTATATAGACTCTTTAAAAACACGTGATCGAAAGCAACCACTAGATTTAGATGTGGGTAATCTTGAAAGGGTGCATTTATTTCAAACATCATAAGTTGAATACAACCTATAAAAGGGTTTCCTAGCAATAACTAGTAGCTCTAAGTTAGCTTATGTCTGAAAGTTTTCAGTTACAAAGATATAGTTTTGAATATCTTAAAAAATTTCAACATAAAAAATAACAACAAGTGAAACAAACGTAATTAAAGACTAAACATTTACGACTTCTTTCAGCATAGAGCTTCTTGAAAATTTAAGCATTATAACTTAGAAACTTAAAAAAAAAAACAAATATAAACTGAAATCTTACATTCAAGAAGAAATTGCAACATAATTAGTTGCAAAGTACCGTAACATTAATACGAATCACTGACATATGGCAGTATATATCCATTGTAAATAACTATAAAGACATTGAAAGAATATGAAACAAGCTTAGCGTTATTTAAATCGCATCCTATCCTATAGTACGAATGGAAAATCGCTAACAGGATATCTCTCACATTCTGAGTCATAATAAACAGTACCTGCTTTTTATATTGTATATAAGGAATCTATTCATATTTTGGGTAAAATATAGGGAATTTACACGCACTTATCTTGAATACTACCGTATACACATACATATAAATTCTGAGCACAATAAGCGTTAGGGGTGTATGTGAAAAATCTGTATAATCTTGTAAGTACATTTAAAATAGTTATAATTAGTCTTTGCTTCAATTTCAAATAAAAAAAGAAATGCAAAAATGAATATAATAAGTCCGTCAAATCAAAGTAAACATCACCATATTTCAAGAAAACATTACAATTGTTGTGCCACCTCGATTTTTAGAAAACTCTAGAATTAGAAATTAAGAAACTTTAAATATTTAGAAACGAGTTTCTATATGTTGAACTTATTAATTTGAAGGACCGCAAATATTTAAAATAGTCAAAACAATTAAAGAAATAGATATGAAACATGATATTTGCTGCTTCGTTACATGCAAGTATCCCTCCAAGTATCCTTCCCAAAATTCAGTCAATATACGTATAGGACAAATCATTCAGATTTGAGTTTATAGGCGTTAAGTATCCATCATCACTCGGTGGGGGAGCACTTTTTGCTTCGTCATATAGTGGGGGACTTTCATTTCTTTCCGAGTCATCAACACTCAGCGCTGTGTACTGATTTGGTTTGACTGGTGGCTTGACTCGTGTGTCAGGATTCATGAGTTCAAAAGAGGCACCCATTAGATGGCAGCATGACTTGGTTTGTAGAGCTGACGTTAACTTCACTTGTAACCACGATGTCTTGGCTTTGACTCTTGCGGTGACTACGCCATTGAACGAATACGAAAACCGAAAGTGCCCCAAGAAGATAGGCTACAATGACAATTACAGCGATCATTCCGAGGTAAAACGATGTGACGCTTGTTGATCCATCATTTGTATTGTTGGGTTCGTGAACCGTCGGGATAGCAATGGCTTTTGGTGTTGTTCCAGTACTTTGATCGAATTGGTTTGTTGTACCAAATGCCAATGCTGTGTTGCCTCCATCACCGCCTCCTATATCAACAAAAGACATTTTCAATATTATTCTATAATATTTCGATTTGAAAGGTGTCAGACATATCACATTGTTATAGTGATATATTTTCTAAACCGTTGATTATTATTTTCTTAAATATTTAGTATAATTAATAATGTTTCTATAAATTAAACAAAAACTAATAAAAAGCTCGTAATCTTCTAGTGTTAAAAACTTTGAATTGGACCCAAGTAAAATTTACTATAAACTACAAATAGCATATTCACTACATTTTCAATTATGAACCAGGTAAAAGAAGTTCTGTCCAAGTAATATAGTTGCAGAAAAGTATGCCAAGTAGATATGTTAGTCTAATGAAATTTACACATCTAGAAAGGAAATTCTATATATAACCCATTGAAAGATCCGTTAAGGATAAACACTGTTGTATTTTTTAAAACGAGGGTGCTGTTGGAAATTGGCCTAGAAATGTATTTTATCTTGAACGGATCTTAATAAAAATGATATCATCGAATCTTTGATATAGTTTCCTTTCTAGATAGGAAAAAGATATGTAAATTTAATGAAATTTACATATCTTTTTGAACAATATTTCTGCAACTATATTACTTCGAGAGAACTTTTTTTACCTGGTTTATATAATTAAAAGTAAAAAGGTTGTTAACTGGTTATCACCTGGTGTGTTATTCTTTGGATTGGGCGTTCTATAGCTGGGACGCGCATTTGTGGTTGATTCTGGGTCATGGTCAAATATTTGTTTTCGTATTGTTGTGGATCGTGTGGTGTGGTCACTTTCTATTTGTATTCAAAGAACTATTCAAAATCATTGATATAATTTGCATTTTCAAAACATATAAAGAAATGCAGTTTTATGCATAGATATTGATAGTTAAGATTTCAATTACAATTTTCGATTAAATTATTGTTGTCATCAAAGCTGAAGAGTGATACATTGACACTGATTAAAGCAGATAAGTTTGAGGGTGCAGAAAAGTATTATAACCAGAATGTGTTTTGTTTGTGCTCCGAGTGTTATAACCAGTCCCTGCGGTAGTAGATATTCCTGGACTTGCAACTGACTGATACCTTATTGTAAATAGTTCACTGTCCCCTTCGATTTCTATAAAATGTAAAATAATAGTTAAAAAATAAAAAATACACAAATCTTATCATTTATATTTTTGCGGTTCAAATTTTTCCTGTTTGATTTTATTTCAGAGTGAATAACTGTTTAAAATCAATGTAAACAATGAGATAGGTTTATTTCACATGAAAAATGATTTGTTTATATCTAAATTTTTGTATCTTAAACGTACTTCGTTTGCAAATAAAACCATATTTATTTGCACTAGGACGGGCAAACCAATATTTGTCACGCATTCTTAAACTGATTGTCGAGTTTAAACTATCATCATCATAAATACTCAATTGCCAATGTGCATATTCTGTGACATATGAACCATCACTCCATCGCAAAGGATTACCACTCAACCCAATCCAATATTCTTCTGGAAAGCCGTCTGTATGGCTAGAAAAAATAATACAAATAAATGGATAAATACATATACTACCATTTTCAATTCACATGAAAAAGTTGATAATTTTTCAATCTGTTTTCGCAATATTAAATTAATCAATCACAAAGATACCCAGAAAATAGTGATCTTTGACTACCCAAATATCAATAAAAATATCAACAAAAAAAAAGTCATTTTCTCCTTTCGATTTAATGCTGGCAAGGTTTGAACCTCTAGAATGGCATGCCTCTTGTGCTGTTTGCCACATTGATAAATTTCGTGAAAAATGATACTCGAATTCGGAGTTTTCACGTACGACCCATTCTATACAGAATGAAAAATATGATTTATTGTCCATTCACATGAAACAAGTTATGATTATTGCTCTCAACCATTTGCTTATCCTTTTTTACATTCCGAGTCTAGCTTATCTACAGGTTAAATTACAATGACGAATATCATATACAGTTCTTGCTTCGATAAACTTAATGTTTTAGTTTATATATCCAAACGTGATGGTTGCTTTTTGAACAAAAAAAAAGAATAAGAAATATCAATTCAAAAATTCAATTTTGAATGTTTTACAATAGAAATAACTGTAAAAAAAGATATTCAAAAGAAAACACACCATACTTGATATATTATGCTCAATGACATATATGTTGTCAAAATTATTATTAATCCCAAAAGGATAATTATGGCCTTTTAGATATTGCGATACCTTTCGATTACATTTGTTTACATTAAGCATCGCATTTAGTTTAAAATTTTTAACATAGTCACTGTCTTTCTAGGAAAGCGTTTCTGGTTTCTAATGGAAAACGATCTTAACAACCATTTACATGAAACTAAAAAAAAATGCATAAAAAATAACCTTGGATTTGAGCCCACACAAAACATATAATACAAATAAATGTTTATACGTATAACATCCAATAAAAATAGATTATATCTCAATTCATTTTTTATTCATAACGTGAGAATTACATAACTAAGGGTAGATATGATATAAGTCCATTAAATCTTGGCACTTTCTTCCAAGGGAAAAGGGTCTAACAATTTCATAAAAGCGTTAAAAATAAGATCCATACATTGTTTGAGACTGTGATACTACCCTCAAATATATATTATTATCGATTTGCGAGGCATTGTGGTATATGAACACTGTTTTACAGGGCAATTTTTAATGGTTTGCGGGCTTCAAATGAAAACAGCGGGCCGAAAGTTACATTTGGGCCCGCTAAATTGGGTTTCAAATAAAAACGGCCCGCTTGCTCGTTTCAAATTATATGTTTCCCAACAAATGCTATTTTTTTAAATTTGCAACAGCGTTTCACTTGGTTATTATTAAATATTTGATAAATATTAACTGATACATTAAAGAGGGCTATTCTAAGTTGAAGAATAAGTAGCAAAATACATAAAACAAATCTAAAATTTTGAAGGGACATCGATGGGATTCGAACCTTGGTTGCAAAACATTAGATTCGCTGTCACGCACCTTAACCACTAGGTCATAGGAATGCTGTTGATTTGGTGCTTTTAAATAGCAATTATAATTTAAAAATCAATAATTGGTAAAACAATGCAATATGCTAATGATATGCCATTGAGTACCCGTATAAGGTAAATCGATATTAAAATGGGTATGATTGTGCTCAAGTCCCATGGCAATTGGGAAAAAGTAGTCACTGATGAATTCATCAGATATCTTATTTATATTGTTCATAAGTAATATCACTGTTTTATTTTTTTCGCGAATATTTTTTTAAAGAAATGCAAATATAATACAATTGTACAAACATTGTCAATTTAAAGTCGGTATAATTCATTTTAAAAGAAAATAGCGTGTATATGAAGTCGAAGTGGACAAATGTGTGTACCTCTTAAATAAAAAGATAATAGTAGTCACATTGTTTTAGACGGCGTTAATGAAATTTGAGTCCCTAAGTTTTCATTTAAAGCCCTTTTTTATAATTTGAATCTCTCACATAACATTTGAGTTCCTCGCAAGCTCCGGCTTCAAATGATAAAATGCGGGCTTCAAATGAAAACATCGGGCTTCAATACCATTTACGCCCGCTAAAACAACGTGATTGGTATATTATCATGACAAATTCAAAATAAATTCCATTCTGATCATTATTTTATTGTGATGAATGCGCGCTATATATTAACAATCCGAGGTTTTGTTAGAATCGACTCGTTTTTACGGGCCTAGAAGGCATAGAATGATGCATCGGTTTAAAGTGTTGGATGTTTTCACATAAATCTTCCGCATCGTCTTTCACATTGAAATAAACACAAAACGTTCTTTTGACTCGCGGAATATGATCCGCAAGATTTATAATTCCGTCTTGTTTTTATTGAGATATTTCCCTTGTTTTAACATGCTGGCTAGGCATCGATCTAAAGCTTAATATAGGTCGTGGAAAATCAACCTCTTCGCATTCGTCGGCGTCAAAATCGGTTTTTAATCGCAATAAACAAGAATTTCGCTCAAATTTGACGACCACCCTTGAGTAGAGGCAACGTTACTTTGTGTGCTTCCAGGTCACTTTTATGCCCGAAAAGGAATCCACATAAAGACTCATGGACACGACTTTGACGCTTTGCCAGATTTATTGATCAATTCAGTTAAATATAAAACAAATGTTAGATAATTCCGTGCACCGAATCTGTCGACATAAACGTATGACCACGTTCGAGGTACCGAACAATGATGGACTCGGGGCCCAATTTCCTGATTCACAACAATGGACTACAATGTAAAAAGTTTCCAATTCTTATTTTGTCCACCATAATTATCAACCATAATAATATGATTTGAGCATTCTGATGAGATCAGAAACTTGAAGTAGGATGAAGCGACGTCACTCGCCTTACGGCTGATTAACGCTTCATTAAATGACAAAATCCTTGGTACTCTTTTTTATTGAAGGAAACGTTTCATTGAAACAAATAAGTCTACTTACAAATACCTGTTTTTTTGTTTGTTTCTTTTAGAACATACATAACGTGTTGCATGTCTGCGGAAAGCAAATCATCCTGTTGTGAATCTCCTTGATATTTTGCTCTAGCTAAACCCTTTATTCTGGTATGTTCGTGTGGTGGCCTCAAGGTAGCAGCAATTCGGGGCGTTCTCTCTTGTATGATGACTCAACGCCGGATGGAAAGAAGTTTATATGTCCTGTGATTCAAGTAGTATGTAACTGCGAATCTGGAGTTATTTTCCAGCGACCTTCCCTTTTATGAGAAACTGCATCTTCTGGACTTCGCTTCCTTGCCTGGATAAATGTCTTTATGGATCCATCATACTTTAAGCCTAACCAAGATAAAAACATCTTTTTACAAACATTTTTCATTTCACCATCATATTTCGGAAGTGCATATATCAACGTTCATTTGTGTTTCGCGTCACTTCGTACACTGTCCCATAAAGTTCTACGCATGACAGGGTAAAGGTTTTTGTTGCTATATTTCCATTGTCGTTTTAAAATAGATAAAATCACTTATCGATGGTCGTCCCCAACATTTTCACAACATTTTCACAATGATTCTAGGTGCTTCTTGGTTTGGTCCATAATCTTGTTCATTATCACTTCCATAGTGCAACAAATCAGAAATTTTCTCCAAGATATGATACAATATAGTGTACTATTTGAATTAAGTCTTATTTTAAATTTCAAGTTTAAACGTAAAAATTCACTTCAATTGGAATTACACGTTTTTACAATATCTATGATTACTCCAAAATGCGCCCGTGATTGGCTGACAAAGTTCCGAAATTGTTTCCGTGTATCTTAAAATATTTCAATAAAATCGATGTAGATGTGACTTATGCATATGTTTTGGAGCGCGCTGTGCAACCACAAAGATGGGGAATGATAAGGGAATGATAAGGGATTTCAGATTGGATCTGCCCTTTTCGCAAAATTGCCACAAAATGTATTTATGACCTTTATCCATTGGACAATAGTCAAGACCATGAACTATATTATTTGTAAAAAAAAAGAGTGACGATTACAAACAAAAAATTAAGTGGTTTATTTTTTTATATAAAAATGTGAAATACAAAAAATAAAACAAATAATTTCAAACCTTGTGAGTTAACTAATCCACATAATATGCCGACAATAGATAAAATTATGTGTAACTTTTGAAATCCAATATTAATTATTTTGACCATCATTGATATGTTATCTATTTACATAACAGTAGCATTCTTATTCATTTACAGTGATTTTATAGTTAAATTCAAAAGGATTGTAATGTAGATTGTGCATTGATTTTACTTACAAAACGTACAATCACTTCCAGAAATTCAAAAGAGTTGTGATTCATCAAAACAGGAAACACAGAGACATGGCTAAAATTAGCTGGTGCTTTTTAAATATCACAAAATGTAACTTCCAAGCTATTTATGTATTAGATAATCAGATTAAACTGAATGTCAGTTAAGTGATCGAGGCAATGAGTAAAATATATGTTTCAGCGTAAATAGCGATATTTGATATTTCCTAAAAGATGTTTTGCATGTTTATTAAGAGCATCTCAGCTGTTCGTCCTTTATAATATAAAATATATTTCTTCTTAAATTTATATAGCTACCAACTTTTAAAAACTGTCATTTAGTTCCAAGAAAATGAGAAAAAGCTTTTATCTAAATGTATCTCAAAACATTTTGAACATCTTATCAAATGTTTTTGCGTTTTATTGATGCAGATGGATGCTATGAGATGTTTATTTCAAATGTAAAACATTTATTCTACAAAGCCAAAATATATTTCACAAGCCTAAATTCATTATTGAAACGGTGTCGATAATTTTGATTAGCGTGATATACAACGAGTTCCGCACTTATACTTGGAGTTGATAATGTCATAACTTTTTTGAAAAATTTGACACTATTTTAGTAATTAATTCTACTATTCAATGTTTTGTTTATTCATTGTAGTATTCTAACTGTGATTTAATAAATAACTTATTTTTGTTCGTGATATCATATCGAAATAGGAGAGCTATTGGGTCCCAACTATTCATTAATAATTGTTATTCTCCCTAAAACAAATTCAAACACAAATCATTGTTTTGATCCTGTTTATTCATTCATTCTTTTGGTACATTATTTTGCATATTATTGAATAAAACATAATATATACATTTGATATTCATTGATTGAAACTTAAAAGCATCATCTTGTTTGTATAAAAATAATTTTACATGTGCATTTGTAATTATTACTAATACATTTCAAATTAACAAAATCAGCATAATTAATGTAATATAATTTACCATCAAGTTATTGATGGAATATGACATTCAAACGAAATGAATTTCATGAAATAGTTAGAACCCAAGCGGATCTATACGCATTCCTATCCTTAGGATAATCTTTCTCGGATTCATGGACATCATTAAATCTCTTCTATATTCGCATGAATAGTAATAAGCTACCCAAAATTCATATAGCAAATGCTTTGGGCATTTTTTGTTCAATTGATCAACAAAATAATAATACATGCATTCCAAATCATCGCATTTTGCATTACATTACCATATCAATAAATTTGACAAATATTTCGATAAAAATCAAACGAATACACATTTATTCGTTTTGTCAGTAAAAATATTATATACAACATATAATCACACAAGCAAGTTTGTTCGAAAATAAAACGCAATACATACAGAAACCTGACTAGTTGGCACATTGCGAAATGTCTCAAACTTCATAAATCTATATCGCGCTATCTTTACAGAATTAGTCTCTACCTCTACGAGATATAGAATTTAAGCGTCATTTATCCATTCCATAGTTGTACTCAAGTTTTGCGTTACGTATCTAGACACAATACAATATTGCTCTGAAGTTTTAATCGTAAGTGGCTTGCAACTTTTCATCTAAATTGCCATAATATTTAAAAATACGTTTTTTTGACGTTGCTGCAACAACGTAACTTTTCGGGATTCATATCACCCAGGTGACAACGAAAGACAAATTTTGAATACAAATAACACCCATTACAAAATCGCGATTAAAGTCACAAACATGTCATGGATACATCGAAATATTCAACCTATTCTATCAACATCAAAAATAATTCATTTTACATAATTATAACAGCACCATTTTTGAATGATAAAAGTAACTATTATTCAAATTATTTACGCCAAGAACTTCATTTTTTAGCCTTACTTCAATCAGCAGCATCAGATATTTTTTTGCCCGAGATAATTCTCAAAATCATCACAACATTTATTGTATGCCCAAACTCTAAGTTACTTAATTAATTAAAGACACGACGTTATATATTATACAAAATACAAATGATGAGAACTTTAGAGTGACCAAGCGGTATTAAATATGAGCGAAGCATGTTTATGCCTGTTCAAGCTTTGTTCATAGGTTAGAAATGCAAAAAGTGTTGCCAATTGTAAATCAAGTGCATAAAAGCTCAAATGTGACCAATTTGTAGAAAAGAAAGAAAATACTTGGTGTATATTGAGAATATTTCCTTTCAGATTTTTCTCCTAATACCTAGTATCGAATCACTTGAAAATTGTTCAACATACATTGTAATGATATAAACATAGTATTTTGCTACAAAAAAAACTCCATTTGAGTCCAAAAATAATGTACATAAATAGAAAACAAATATTGCATAGCTATTGATAAATAAATGGGGATAAAAAAAGCATTTAAAAAAGAAATAATAATGCACTCATACAAGAACAGCAATTCTATTCCTACATAGTGTAAAAGGCGAGAGCTCAAGCATCTTGATATGACCAATATCAAATCGTTATTTTTAACATTAGAAGCTAACTTATATTTTTCGGGTAAAGAAGTATACGTAAATGATATCGCAACAAATATCCATATATATTCTCCTTTTTAATCTTGACCTAAAACCTTTAATTAACATAACATAATAAGAAAGATAAATTGCATAGTTAATCATTACTGAGCAAAGCTGAAAATATCATGTCAAGTTTTTCTCTGCTTTTTTGGATTTTGTGCAGAAAGTATTTAACATCTTTGCTCAGTTTCAAGCTTGGCTATAATTGCTGCATTTCAATGTTATCAGGGAATGAACGGCTTGGGAGAATGACCATAGCTTACGTTTTGGTTTATTGTGACCACAAATGAATTCTCCACATTCATCTTATTGAGAACATTTTCTAGTATTTTCTGCTTTACATTTTTCCTCAGCAATATGAGTTGTCAAAACTTCGAACCTTATTGATTTCGCTGTACTTTAAGATAACATGTTGAGGTCAACAATCGCATGAACGTTTTTGAGGCTTCATCTCGACTTGAATTTTTCTCCAAAACACTGCGATATACTCGATAAAAGAACGGAATTGTTGAGGCATCCTGTTCCTTTCACACTTCGAGCAATTCAGCTTTGTGTTTTCAGTCTGAAAACTTGTGAACCAATGATAGAACACACAGTATGATAAGTTTGGGAAGTTATGAGGTCGAAGTAGGTCACACAGGGTCAAACATACTTCTTTTCTTCAAACACTCCAAACACAATACTATTTGTGTCTAAGTCCATGAGCACTCATTTATTTATACCAATATCAATAGCGCTTACACACTAAAAGTTGAACTATAAAAGCGGGTGTTGGTGACGAAAATCATGAAAGGTCATGAAAGGTCATCATTTCAATGTCAAACATCCTTGTTTTCACACCCCATACAAAATTCAACAATTGTGTCTCAGTTTGTGTGCTTCCGATTGCCCATATCAAACACCCATAATAAAAGCTAATGTTATGACGAAAAATGTAGAGGTCAAGAAAGGTCATTCATGAAGGTCAAACGACGACCTCGTACATGACCTTTTTTGGTTTGTTCTGGTCGGAGCCCATGCTGCCTTCGCCGCTATTATTGTGGCTGCTACTCGGATTGCGATAGGGGTCGTCCTGGTAGTAGGGCTTCTCTACTGCAAATAAAAAGCAATATTTTTATTTATTTATTGCAGTGATTTTATATAGCGCCCTCTATGTAGTGTGAAGGAAAGCGGTTTTATCGTAACACAATACATGTATATCCTAATATAGGGTAATCATTATGACAAATTTGTCGATACGTTTCAATATGTTAGGATATCATATTAATATATTATATATAGAATTTTATTTGTTCATTTATTTCTTATTGCTGATTTTAAAAGGCGATCTTGGTAATCGAAGAAAATTATGTTGCATTATTAAAATGCAAATCATCGAAATTCAAAATGTCATAAGGGCCAATTCATGCGCTCCGAGATGAATACACCAAACGATTTACAAAAAAAAAACTAATTTCACTCAAATAAACCATACGAGTTGAAATCGTAAATACTTTAAACAATTTAAATCCTGAATGCTTACCACTTGAGTTATTCCTACTAGCTGGATTCATAGGAAACGAATTGCCATCTGTCGAATCCCTATTTGCATTCGATGACTTGAAGCTGCGTTCGCGTCGAATGTTGTTCTGATTCTCGTACGAATAGTTGTTTCCGCCCCCACCATTGGGAACGAAACCGTTGCCGTTCTGAGGTTGTTTTTGATAATAGTCATCTGACAAAATAGAAAGGAATACATGTATAAATGCTTAATAAAGACACGTATGCGATTGTCGCCGGTGCCAGACACACAATAAAATAATTATATTCCGAAGTTAACAGATTGACGCATAAAAAATGTTTCACGAAAGACAATGTGATTGGCTTTGAGGTTAGACAAACTTATTTTCCAAAACTGATCCTGAAATTCCAGTTCACATTGTTGAGAAACTGGAGCCGTTATATGGTTATGGAAACCGTCGGAGCGTCGATCCGTATCGGGACAAAATTACGGCCCGGAGCCCGATATTATTTTCAAGTTGTCAGCAAAATGTGCGTGTTTCAAAAATCATGATAATCCGGACCGATAAATATTGACCTGAAGGACGAAAAATAGTCCCATTTCATATTCTTTGCAAAATACCGCGCATTTAAAATGTGGATACTCACAGCTATCCGGGTGCTGCTGTCCTTGCGACGTCTGCGTCGTAAACACCGGCGACGTCCTCTGATCATAATGTGGACTATGCGGTCGCTCCAAGTTGGGATTATCATACGCGGCCGGTGTTGGAGCTTTGAGTGCTGGTTTCAATTTGGTTGGAGATGCATCCCCGTTTGGTTGGTTGTTGTGTTGGGGCGGTTGTTGGTTGGGTGGGAGGACGGTGGTACCGGGTGGCGGTCTGTTTCGAGAAAAATAAATGATTGTAACTGTTGGATTTTTATGCGTTTTAGGTTGGATTGGAACGACGGTATTTTGAAGTATTTTGAAAGCTGAAAAACTAGGGGTCAGTGATAATCTTATCTTTGCATAATGGTAGTCTTTCACAAAAGGAAAAAAAAATACCGTCCTTAACTTTGAAATATTTCAAAACTTTGTTTTAAGAAAATTTCTTACTGTTCTTGATATTTGTCCCGATGGACTTACCTTACTCAATATAAAAATATAACAAAAATCTATTAGGGACTTTCAGGCATTTTTTTTCTTTCCCACTCACTTTGAATTCTGTTCCTGGTACTTCTTGATGGATTGTCTTCGCTTCCAGCACAGTATGACTAGAACAACAGTGAGGGCTAAGCCGATGGACTAACCTTACATAACCTCCATCAATGTTTTCAGAACTCTTCTTTTCAACCTACTTTGAATTCTGTTCTTGATGGACTGGCGCCGTTTCCAGCTCAGTGAGGGCCAAAACACTTTTTCACAAACATTTAATTCAAAAACGTTTTTGGGGGGGCTTTAATGAAATCCTTTTTTCTCGACTTACTTTGAATTCTGTTCTTGGTACTTCTTGATAGATTGTCTCCGTTTCCAGCACAGAATCACCAAGACCACAGTAAGGGCCAAGACGATGGACTAACTTTACAATTTTTTAAAATTCATCCATGTTTTCAGAACTCTTCTTTTCAACTTACTTTGAATTCTGTTCCTGGTACTTCTTGATGGACTGGCGCCGCTTCCAGCACAGTATGACAAGAACAACCGTGAGGGCCAAGACGATGGCAGCACAAATGACACCGATAATGATGACCACGTAGGTCGGGAGGTCCTCCTCCTTTTCCACTGTTGAAATAGAGATGATCATATATAATTATTATAAATAGGCCGCAAAAATAAAGTTGTATAAAGAACATACCTGTTACCACGCTCTTACATCCCACACTCGAGTTTATTATTTTTTACGAAAGTATGGCGGGGCGCTGACTCGAAAAAGGAGGGACGTTCACTCGACTGAGTTCGGT
>LQRL01097861.1:4370-15378 GCA_001703475.1 Hydroides elegans | reverse complement strand
CCACCCCCCCCCCCCCCGCTTATATGTTATAACAATAAATAAATTGGCACCCCTAAATTAGATAATCTAAACCATCGGCGCTCCCCTGGTTAGATGCACCAGCTATTAAATCATTAAAGTTTACTTCAATAAAATCTTAATCTGCCCGTCGCAATTGAGATTCGAACTTGTCATTATGAACAAACCTGTATGATCTGACAAATATCTGTGATATTCCATAATAAAAAGAGGAGAACCAAGCAAAGTATTCCCCAAAATATGTTTTGATTTCAATTTTATCCTTCTTTAAACGACTAAAAATACCCTCTCTGTATAAGATTTTGAGGAATGTATATTTATTTTTCTAGTTTTACTTTTTTTCTTAATTTAGTTATGATTGAATTTGGAGAAGTATTGCTGTTGATGATACACTGAAGTCGGATATTGAAGAATTTTCATTGTTTCATAGAGTGTATTACTCCCGTGATCACATGTAGCTATATAAAAACACTGAACTTATTAACCTATTAAATCCAGAAAGCCTTTTACCATTCCAATTTATTTCCTGTTATTGCTTTATAGATGATATAACCTCGTATGAAGTCTTCACATGTTTATGCATGCCGTGTTCTTTGTATAAACGGCATACCTTTACAAATAACATGTTTTAAAATTTAGTACATAAAACACCATCAAATATTTGTTTCATACTTTATATTTTACAAAGAAACGTTTCTTATACAATTTTTGTTAGGCATAATCATGGTGGTAACAATATAGAGAATTATGTCATTCATGAATAGGCTTTTAAAAGTAAATCCGAACCGATAGTATATTTTTCATCTTACCAGTATTTTCATATGCTCAAATATACTAAATAATAGAAGTCGTATTTAATTAAATATATGATTCGTGACTTGATGGTGAAAATTGTTTATGTCCAGCGTATTATCTGTGAAAATTGATATTGCGTTTCTTTAATTTGTGACTTCTGGCATTGAGAATGAGGCGCTAGGTGCATCTAACACTTTCTGTTCAATCATATTTGGAGAAACTGAATTCTCCACTCTGATTACTTCAGGCGTCTCAATGTCACTGTCATCACTACTGTCACTCGTCATTTCTAGGCCTAAATCTCCAAAACTCCAAATCTACTTTGTCTTGGCCTGATAGGAAGAAAAAAAACCTATCTTTTGTTGGGTGAGATGTGCGGATAAGGTAAAGGCGATTCTTCTTTATTATAATTTCCTTCCGATGCGACATGAGTCTCATCCTGGGGTTAGGTAAATCCAACACTTTTGGTTCATCCATGTTTGGGGAAACTGAATTCTTCTCTCTGATTACTTCAGGGGTATCAATGTCACTGTCATCACTACTGTTACTCATCATTTCTAGGTTAAGATCAACTCCAAATCTACTTAGTTGTGGCCTGATAGGATGAAAAGAGGTCTCTTTCGTGGGTGAGATGTGCGGTTTAGGTAAAGGTGATTCTTCTTGATTATACTTTCCTTCCGATGCGACGTGAGTCCCTTCCATGTGTGAAGGGGTTGGCATTATTGTAGGAGTCGGTGTTTGAGTACTCGGTGCCTCTGGAACGTGTTGGTTGGATGTTGTACTGATACTAGTGCGAATTATATCTACCTTGTTTCTGCATATATATTCATAGAAATGATTTTATAAATTTAAATCATGACCTAATTTGATTTGCCGATTTGTATGCGATTTAAGCGATAGTAGTATATACATTTATGAATATGAAATAAAACATGTAAATTCTCTATGAGTATCTTATTTGATCTAAATAAACAGTTAGGTTATCATTACAATACTAGTAAATATATTTTTCAATGAATATATGTCCACTTACCGTTTACATTTATTACAGCAAATTATGAAGATTACGGCCACAATTAATATTGATATTGGTCCAAGAAAAGCTGTATTGTATAAAATTGAAAAGTTTATCTTTAGGAGCAAATATATTACTATTGTATATAAACCAATGTCTTTTTTATAATGGATACCATCATGACAGACTTAAAACATGCAGTTGACTTTAAAAAAACACTTGTCATTAAATATACAATTCAAATTTGGATAATTCTCTCTTACCATCTTCAATTGTGCTTTAAAGTAATATTTCTGCTTAAGACTGATTGTGAATAGTAGGCGTATATATGAAAAATGCATATATATATACGCAAATCATCTCATATGATTCAACTGAACACGTTTTCATGAATCTCGACTTGACACATTGATCGACTTAATGAATTGCGTTTCGACTATAATTGTTTGAGAAAGTTAAAAAGGCAACTTACATGGTGTGAGTACCAATGCGGTTTCTTTCGAATCCATTTATATGGCTTTTATGGGGTCATGGGGTCCGTTTATCCAAAGATTCTAAAAAATGTACCAAAGATATATATACATATTTTTTATACAACTATGATAAAAGTAACACACACAAGGTGAATTGTTTGAGTTTTCCGGTATATATTTTTTTTACAGATGAACCGTTTTAACATTTTACTAATATATACATTCATGAACATGCTACAAATTTGCTAGTGAAATAATAATAGTTTATTTGCTTTTGTCATTTATATAATATTATCAATTATTATTATTCACTTAAATATTAATAAATAAACACCGAGATTTTACTGGTATTTGTTACCTGACCACTTACCACAAAATAGAAGATTTTTTTTAAATTAATATAATTTTAAAACATTTCATAACATATACCAAACCAATGTATGTCACTATATAAAACTAATTTACAATATTTCATATATGAGACACTAACCAAATCAAATGCAACGTCATTAATAAATCTTCGTTCATGAATTGTTTCTATTTTAGGATATACCAAGCCTCTGCATGTAACTATATAAATATAAGTTCATTAAGAGAGACATTGGTCTAATTAATGGACATGGAAATAATAAAACCAAATAAATTAACGGGGATTAGTTTTTCAATGCCAATCAATAAGATACCGATGTAAGACCTGTATATTTAAACCTAACTTTTGTTTACATTTGTCTCAATTTTATAGCTCCGATTGTATAATACCAATGATAATAATAACAATGATAACGAATTTCTGAGTAGGGTGTATATAAATACGTAATTATATACACCCTACTATTTTAAGTAATATGGTGATTTATTACGGGTTAAACGAAATATGATACCAGATCAACATTCATGATATCACTTGAGTAAGGTAAATCTATCATGATTCGAAGTCGATACAAACCACTAGTCTTTGTTCTGTATAATGAAATGGGACAGCGTCAACCCTTGTATTTATATCTCGGGTATATAGTTAATTAAGCTAGATGAAAAATGTTTTAATTGCTAATATGCTTTGAATAAAAAAGCAATCGAGTTGTGTTTGGTTAGTCATAAACGGACATGAAAGCCTGTTGATATATAGAGATCGAATCCCTTAGATGCATAGTGGCGGCTGCTGTGGTTAAGATTGAACATTTATTTCGAAAACTACAATTAAAACTATGTCAAGATGTTTGTTTCCCGTTTCTGTAAAATATATTGCTTCCAAACTGTCCATATCATGGTTATTACTATAATAATCGTCTTTATTAATGATCATATTTTGCTTCAATTTGTAAAGAAACTGTTGTTTATTGCATTGATTTCATCTTTTAACTTCTTTGGCTCTACAAAAGGAAACATAAGTTTCCTATTATGTTCATATTCAATAAACCAGTACAATACTTTTTTATTCAATGTCAAGCTAATTAAACATTATTTTGCATTATTTACGTCATATGTCATCTTGGTGTGCTTGTTCGATGTCTATGGTCTTAGTTGACAATGCTGCTGACGAGGGCTACTCTTTCGTCAAGTCAACGGATATGGGGCTGTTTGTAAGCAACTGGCCTTACTCCGTTTCTAAAAGTTGCAATAAAGGTTTTAGAAAAGAGTGCCTATGCATGTTTAGTTTAAATAATATGTTCCCTATATAATAGGCCTAATCACCGAAGGGTTCATAACAACATCGTTAGTGACCCGAGGGAAGGAAATGGTAATGCCCAAGCCTGAAGGGCGCGGGTATTACATTTTCCTATCCTGAGGGTCAATAACCAAGTTGTTATGGAAACTGAGGATTTTATTTCATGATCATAATTGCTGAAATTCGGAAATATATATAGCCACCATTACTGTTCAATATCGGGCATATTGCTTTAACCATGTAATAAAAATGTATATAACACTTGAATCCCTCATAATCATATTAATATAGATTTATTTATGTATCGATAGACATCAATGGGTACCTAATGAGACATATATCAAACTTCAAAGCAATGGTGGATAAAAATGAGTATTCACTCAAAGACGAGAAAATTGCATTCGTCTAAGAAAATAGTATAAAAAAATATTTAAGCATGGTCAGTAACAATTTCATCAGAAATTACTCACTGACAGATTAAATAATGTACCAAAGTAAAACATCTTGACAGTGTTAACTTTACCTTTGTGTTTTTTTTCAATGCCCTTAGAGAAAAATGATTTGCTTAGAATTACATTTTTTATAAGTGAAATTTTAAGATTTGAATTCATATTTTATTTGATAAATAGAGAAACGTAATCGACAACCTGAATGCAATTTAATATAATGCCTATCTTTCGGTACTTAATTAAATGCCTCTGCAATATTTTAAATAACTTCGAGATCATACCTTTTAGGCTTTTTACACAACTCACGGAGCGGACACAACTTTGAATTTTTTCAATACGAGAACACATAAACCTACATCAAGAAAGAATATGACTTTTACCACAGTAAGGATCCAAAGATAATCAAAGATAATCTATTTTGATACGCCTGAGTAAGGAAGTATATATTGTTAATAAATTCAGGTAATCATATAGGTCACAATAAAAGAGCCTTATTCTTTATATATAAACATGCTTTAGTGCATTAAAAAAAGATTAAAGCTACCATGATTAGATATCTAAATATCTACATTTTGGTATAGATTAACAATAATTCCAAAGCAAGTTTTATCGCTAACAATTCGAAAATAAGAATTGATTAATGCAGTAAACTATTAGATCATCATCAGCGTGTTGGTTCATTAGTATATTTGGCAAAAAAAGTAAGAAAAAACGAAATCTAATTCAAACAATATATCATGAGAAAGAATAAAAGGGGCCAATACCATTTGATTTTTGTATTGTTGCAATCGATATTCATTTATAGTTTCTCATCTCCATTGATAACTCGTTTTGAGTTTCAATTTAAAGAACATACCTTTTTTTCGAGATATAGCACAGGTAAGAAATATATGGTAACAGATATGGATTTATTTGTCCATTTTTTAATGGAATTGATCTCAAAACAAACAGAGGACACTTTAGGAGAGGAGCTTTTTGCTCTGTTAAAGAAAAATAAAACTACATTGTTGGATATTGTTTTGACTCCAACATGCATGACCATTTACCACTTTAATATTTAACTTTTTTTTTCACTTTGATTTAGATATTTGTTATAATTCAATCTTACATAGGATTGGCATATCGAGTGTATCACACACCTATATGCCCTGTATAGATGATCCTAAAATTTGAAATTTTGCAAAAGCTAATTAAATGAATAATGTATTATAATATTGTTTTATTTTTTTAAACAAAAATATAACGTGATGTGATTAAAACGTAATCACGGAACTTCAACAATAAAAAATACTTACGTGTTTTGTATTAATCCGTATTGCAACTTTGATTGATCAATCAATACATAATAAATATTTGTTCGTGGATGTATTCGGGGAACAACAACTTTTTACAGTATTTATGCTTCAAAGAATTGCCACTGATACCCTTTTTGATAAGAATGTCTGCTATATTTCCTTAAACATCAGATTATTTCGTTAAGAATCAAATGGAGACCTAAAAAAACATGAGGAAATGTGCTGTATAGTCCCTTTTCGTTGAATGCTGAGTAATGACAATTATTTAGTGATAAAAAGTCAAACAATTGCCATAGAACACCAATAGAAAAAAAGAGTAATTTATTGCTTTGAGACATTTCAAAGCATATTTCTGATATAGTATCTATATCATTGATACGAATGCTTCTTTATTGCGTTGGTTGAATGCCGTATTTTGTTTACGCACAAGCTTTTATAGATATTACAATCGGAATCAATATTTGTAAACAACTCGTCAATATACTATTGTAGATAATATTCTTTCACAACAGATCATTATACTCATATTCATCGCAACAATGGAAGTTATGGTTTGTTTCCATAACCATTTATATTTAGAAATGTTATGCACAAATTAATGCACATTTTTACTCGTATCCAATGAGATCAGGATTGTTTATGACCTAAATTTGTAATATATAGTCATTTATATTTTTCACCCGTCGGGCGGAGGTTCAAGTATCAATCATTCACACAAATCGGTGTTGTCTTGAAGATCAGATGACTCCGTTTAGTAATATAAATTTACAAATATAACAGAACACTGGATGTGTGTAAGATATACTTATGAACAGTTGTCGGCTGATTTTATTAATGAAACCAATTTTCTTATTCATTTGATTTCCCAATAAACAGTACAATATACAAATGGGCTTCGTTATTACGTAACATTTACGTATTGCAAAATATAAATTCATATAAGTGAATTTTGATTGCTAAATAAATTTGCTAAGTTTAATTTGATATAAAGAGTGAGACATATAGACAGGTATACATGTAGACAGATAAACTATTGAAATGTAGACAAGTGCACAGGTAGACCCCATATGTCTACCTGTCTACATGTTGTCCCGTTTGCCATGTACCTGTGAAAAAAAATCTATCTCATAAAACATAAAATGTGCGTTCTGAAAATATGATGCATTTGTAACTGAGTCTTTTATTGGCACTATTAGAGCTTAAGAGAGTTTAGTTTAAAAATATTTGCAGTTGAACATATGATGGGAGGCATAATTGCCTTACTACATTGGTTACTTCTCGGAGGAAGGTGAATTTGTATACATTTTGATGTAATGGTTGGGTACACGTAATCATATTCATGTTGATTAATTAAATAAAGAATAAAGGCGAGCTGGAAAATCAGACTTGGACAAAAACTGATGTTGACTGAGGCATTCACTATATAAATTCATCATGACTGTGTGCTATGATTACAATCATTTTTTTGAATGCACTTTTTATCAAATGTGCATGATAATATTGGCAATGGTTTTATTTTTGAATCATTTATAATACACACAATATCTAATAACTAGACTAATATTTAATTCAAAAAATGTTTCATAGCTTCATACACATTTTACCTTTCAATTTCTTTAACACAGGTTTGCCACATGCTTAACCAATATCCATGCTTTCAAATTGTTTTTGCTTATCTGAAATAGAGCACTCACGTTAACGCAAGTTACACTCATTGTAAACAAAATAAATTAAATAAATCAATCATAACATAGTTATTAAACCGCATAAGCGTGACATGAATATGAATCCAGTTATATATGCAGCATGAGTAATTCAATAGTTAAATAGTCATTAGACGTACACATTATTCTTGTTTGTTTACAGTGTGTATGAAGTTTATAATAACGTATAGACAATAACTTATGTCAAGTATATATGTCAATTTATTAACAACTTATAATACATCTACCCATTTGCTGCATATGATTAAAATAATTTAATATGATAGTTTTGTATGTGAAAGAGAATATTACATTACACCAACCAGTGCAGCAGGATGTGATAGGACGAATGTCATGTAGTCTATTGTTGAGAAAAATACAGCCATAACACCCATTTTTATGGATGCAGCATTAACAAATGTCGACCCGACCAAACCAATTTAGCATTTTAATTGGTAACTTGATAGCTTTTGTTTGTTTGAAAATATACATTTCTTTTCATATGCATACAAAATTTATAAGAAAAAAAGTAAAATGATTAATTCAGACAGTTTAATGAACTCATTTTGGCATATTTATTTTGACACAGTTATTTGTGCACCGACAAGTGTCATCGACATTAACTACAGATATGTGAAGGAGAAACGCGACAAGCTGGATGCAGCTAGCGCCATAAGACCGCAGCTACGAGTTGCAATAAGCTTCGATCTGGCTGAAACTTTTGCGGCTCAGCGTCATATGGACGCGTCTATAAAGCGCTAATAGCTGCGGTAAGATGCAGCCACACAGACAATGTAAACATTGGCATTGCCCTATTAAAAGCGGTTTTATAATTTGCAATGTCATACTGGTGTCATTGTCATGAATATTTGTTAAAGCTGTGTTTTCTCTTAATAAAGATTTAAAACATGTATTCTATCTAAACATGTATACTCATAGAATAACCAATTTATGTTTGAAGATATGTTACATTCGGTTGATATGGAAGTAATATTTAATGCTCGAATTTCAACCATTTGAAAAATAATCAGTGCATTTTTTTAAATTGTACATTAATTTGGGACAATTTAAGAGACAGAGAAATTTTTAAAAAATCTTAACGGTTTGAAGGAATATAGGATAAAAAACCTTCAGAGAGGGCTATCAAGAAACACCAAATAAATTAAAGGATTAAATGAGGGTATAAGCATCTTTTAAATGGTCAACCTTGTGAAAATCAGTAACGTTAGTCTTTAAGAGATCAAAGGTTAAGAGGTCCTTAAAACAAGAAAGGGTCAGTAAAAAGAAATAAACAATTATTGTAATATTAAGAAGAACATACTTAAGGGAAACACACTATCACAGCTAAAAATGTTTTGTCGATTAAATTATCTAAATACGTTAAAACATGTCCAGACCATTTGTTTTCAACATCATTTAGATTAATTTGAAGGAAAATGGAATAAAAACCTACATAGAGGGCTTTTAAGAAACACCAAAGGAATCAGGATGATTTCAAAGGATTCAATGAGGTGTATCAGGATCTTTCAAATGGTCAACGTTGCGAGGATCAGTGACTTTAGTATTTAAGAGATCAAAGGTTCAGGGGTCCTTAAAACAAGAAAGGGTCCGTAAAATAGTTAAATACTTATTGTTTGATTAAAGCAGCACACAGAAACGGGGGAGCAAAACATCACAGCAGAAATAATGCTTTTGTTTATTACATAATCTAAATACGTTTATTTTTGTCCAGCCTATTTGTTATCACTAGCATATTAATTTATTTTCATTGTTGGTAGGCTACAAGTCATTACCTCAATAAAACCAAAATACAGCTGTATATTCTAAAACATTCACTATAACAATTTTAAAGAACCCAAATACATGTAATCAGGTCCTGTCTAGACAATGCCTCCTAGATTAACGGTCGTTTGGCTGCATCTAGCTGCAACTGACATGAAGCTTATCTCAACCACGTGTTGAAGCTAGATGAAGCCAGACGCGATAATGCATTGGCGCTAGCTGCATCCAGCTATTGCGTTTCTTCTACACAGATATGTAGAATGTATTTTTTAAAAAGCAAAAAATACTTATGTATACCCTAGACACTAAATATGTACAAAGCAATAGAATGGATATATAGCATGCATCATACCGCGATACAAGCACTAAGATGTAAATTCTTATCAAAGAATTATGTAATTTATTTAACTTAAGATGAAAGTTTTAATAACCTGATCAAGTCATGAATGAATATTGGCCAGAAACAATTTACTTGATATAAGAAGCAAAATCAGTGAAATATCTTTGTTTTATTGATATACTACTAATTAAGGGTAATGAGAGGCAGAAAATGCTTTTTATCAAATATTCAGTTAAGTAACTTCCATTATGTGCTTCAAAGAACAATGAGCATTAATTGAAATAATTTTCTGACTATAAAGTGATATTTCTTCTTTTGCAATCAAAGATCGGCAATTGTTCAAATGTGTACAAAGTGACAATTGAAGTGAGGATCACGGTTTGATTGGAACCATCTTCAACATTATTATCTACCGCCAATAAAATTGTAAAACACATACATTGTTGTAAAACGTTTACTGTGCTGTTGAGTTTATTCTCATTATTACAATATGGATCTTCATGTACTGGACTATCTTGTTATTGCTTTGTTGACCTCATCTACTGTTGGAACCGGGATATACTTTGCTGTTACCGGAAATAAACAAAAATCGACTTTGGAATATTTCCACGGAAACAGAAACCTTGGGCTGGTGTCTACCGCAATATCTAGTTCTGTGTCGTTCATTAATGGAATATCTATGATCGGACTGCCATCTGAGATATATATGTACGGAGGCCAATACATTTTAACATGTGCTGTGATTGTTTTCGCTTCGATTCTTGCCGCTATTGTTATTGTTCCAGTTGTATATCCGCTCAATCTCTTAAGTGTTAACAAATATATTGAAATGAGATATAACTCAACGAATTTAAAGCTACTTTGTACAGTATGTAGTATCGTTGCCTCTATGTTTTTCACGGCTATTGTGACTTACGTACCTGCGATTGTCCTTTCCATATTTACTGATTGGCCTCTATGGGGTATGATTATTATACAGTCTATGATTGCAATATTTGTTACCGCTGTTGGAGGCATAAAAGCGGTTATATATTCAGATGTAATTCTATTCATGTGCATGCTGTTTGGGATTTCAATGATATTTCTACAGGCTGTTTTAAAAGTTAGTGGTTTTCACAATATGTGGAGCACGGTTCAACAGGGCAAGCGTCTTGATATATTTGATTTTAGAGTTGATCCCACTATTCGATACTCCTTCTGGTCCTTTGCCTTTGGAGCTGATGTATTTTATTTTTGCGCTTTTGCTTTTCATCAGTCCTCAGTGCAGCGATACACATCAATAGCAACTCTTCAAAATGCTAAAATTACAGTTATTCTTTCTGGTATTGCGTATGCATTGTTTTATTTCGTTCTAAGCGCAACTGGACTTGCACTTTATGGATACTTTGCTTATATTGGTTGTGATCCTATTCAAAATGGTTCAATTACATCCCCAAATCAATTGGTACCATATTTTGTTAAGACCACATTGG
>LQRL01097858.1:927-12583 GCA_001703475.1 Hydroides elegans | reverse complement strand
GAGAGAGAAAGAGTGAGAGAGAGAAAAGAGAGAGAGAGAGAGAGAGAGAGAGAGAGAGAGAGAGAGAGAGAAAGAGAGGGCATGAAGAGAAAATCATATAAAAGTTGGTAAAACGAAAAAAGAGAGCGAGAAAGAGACAGTCATTCAGCTAGACAAAGATAAAAATAATTTAATATTTTCTGACAAAACCAACGCTACACGCTTCTTCATTCAACCGCTTCATTTTACTATGTCGTGACGCAAATCGTATATTTTTTTCACTAATCTCAGTTGTTATCATTCTGATACTACCGAGCTCATAATGGGTTCGAAATTTTGTCCTTTGATGTATAGCAAAAGGCATTCACGTGGTCCCAATTTGCATAAATTATATTAGTAGATAACACAATTCTTATTCATCAAATGTTAAGTTGACACGCTTAATGACTTTAGGAAATGGAAGGTATCAAATTGCACCTTGCGACGCGACCCAGTTTTTGTTCAACACAGGGAAATAAAAATATAGAAATACTTTATTTTAAGGTTAAAATTACCAGAGTCTATTCATAAGAAGCACGAAGTGTTACACTTAACTATTCTTTTTATGTTTTTAATCTCTTGTTGTCGAGATCAAGACAAATGTGAAAACTTGGCATCCATTCAATGTAGCTTTATCATTCCGAACCCCTTTACGTATCATTTACTTGAAACTTTTTGTTGATTTGCTGACTATATGTTATGGTTTTTTGTTTTTATTTCATCTTTTTTATTTATTGAGAAAAATAATCATAAACGGTGAATCATATCTTGAAGTGTGACAAGCGTGGTTATTTAAATCGAACATAAAGTATTGTAACAAAATATTCAGTTAACGTTATTGAATAAATCAAATACAATTAGGTATTTTAATTACTTGTGATATGTGGTGTTATATAGTGCAATTGACAGCTTTTTCTTTTTCGAAAATGAAATATAAGTCAATATCATGTAATTTGGTTGCAATATTAATAGAGAGGCATACTATTTGGTTGCATGGTTCATAGTGCGGATGCTTTTTCATTTTTTGAAACGCCGCTTAAAAAGAAAGTAGCTGATAAAAGAATAAGAAAAAGCAGTATATTCGCTTAAGGACATATCACACAAAATTGATACATAATTTTAAGCAAATCAAAAAACAAAAAACGGGAGTACGAACATGGAATATTTCAGGGTCGAGCTTCTTATTGTATGCATTATTGCATCTATACAGTTTACAGAAACTGCGGAAATCGTTCGAGAAACAGAACACTTTACAGGTACGTAAAAAAGTTTTTTTTGTTGGTTAAGTTATTGCATATTATAATCAGGGTGACCACCAAAAAATGATGTGTAAATTCCCTGATTTTTCCCTGATTTTCCCTAATTTTTCCCTGATTTTAGTGATTATTTCTCCTGAGGGTTCGTAAATGAAATATAAAGGCTATTACATACAATTAATGCTTAATCAAATAGATTATAATAAAAACACACCGGAAAAATCAGATAAACACTGGAAACTACCAACAGCCTTTAAAGCGTATACATATACAAGGCTGTACCTTAACACAAATTCGAGGTCACACGGCTGCGACCTGCTGAAAAAAGTAAGTAGCACGGCGGATATTCTCGTCGCAAGTGGCATAATTAAACGATGAATTGTAGGGATGCATATGATGCCTTAAAATTTAGCGCCCTCGGGCACGCTACAACTTTAACACTGCGCCCGGATAGTTACGTCAATGCGTCCAGTTACAGGACAGAAATTAGATCAATATGATATACATAACCTAAAATTTGCGTCTCAAATGAGTTTTCCGGACTTTTTTTTAAGTATTTAATTCTGAAGGCGAGTGCCGAAGGCGCGTTTTTATGACACACTATATCAAAATGATGAGCATATATTGATCAAAAAGCGTACCGGCACTGAAAATTTGTGTTATCAAACTTAACATGAATAAAATATCGAAATAAGATCTAAGGACGCGGTTTCATTTAGGCAAAACAACGCAGATTTTGTTTAATGCGACCTGCTTTTTCATTGAAGTGATCCAATATTTTTTTTTTAGCAAGATTGGTGTGAAAAAAGTCGTTTAACCATTTTGGCATAAAAAAAATATTTCTTTCTTGTGCTTAAATGTAACCGCGCATAATTTGGCATAAAAAATATTCGAAAAGTTGGTCGCACGGTCTGCGTAAAAATCCGAGGTCACATGGCCGATTTTCAGGTCGCATTTGCGACCCAGCGACTGCTCAGGTACAGCCCTGCAATAATTGTCATATAAAACATCTTGTGAAACATTCGAAAAAAAAAATATTAAAAGATTTCTCTGATTTTTCACTGATTTCCCTGATTCACTGATATCAAATTCCCTGATTTTTCCCTGATTTTCCCTCAAATTTTGAAATTCCCTGATTTTTCACTGATTTTATTTTTGCCAAAATAAATTCCCTGATTTTTCCCTGATTTCCCTGTTTTCCCTGATTGGTGGTCACCCTGTATAATTCTACATGCTATCACTCATAAAAAACGATTATATCTTTCAGGGAAAAAATGGAATCGCAAGCACAAAAAATATTTGGTTTAACTATGAAAAGAGCCAGAAATGAAAAGGGCTTTCAGCATATTTCAATACATGGAGTTCCATTCAAACCCAAGTTAAAAACTAGGTTTGATTCATTCTATTTTTTTAAATTCTACAGATTATTTACGCGAAACCTCCCCAATGAGCACAATAAGACAACTGAGTGGTTTATCCAAAGGAAAGTATACAACGCTAAGATTCCATTACAACATCACTTTGTACAACTACCGAAAAGAGAACAGTGCGCCATTGGTGCATTTTCGTCACGTGGGAGAAGAGGGTAAGCCATTTAATTTTTGTGTAAGTTCATTTAGGTAAGTTTATATTAGTGTTAGGTAAGTTTATCTAGTTTTAGGTAAGTTCATTTAGGTCACAGTGAGCTTGCTCAATATAGTGAGTCAGTTAAGATAAATTCATCCTATCTGG
Organism: Hydroides elegans; assembly: GCA_001703475.1. Lineage (NCBI taxonomy): Eukaryota > Metazoa > Annelida > Polychaeta > Sabellida > Serpulidae > Hydroides > Hydroides elegans. The sequence goes on along the minus strand of LQRL01097858.1, from coordinate 9,578 downwards.
ATAGGGTTTGGTATGAGTTACTGAGTTTGTGGCAATCTTTTGCTCAAATTTAAGGCGAGTTACACATTTACGGGAAATTTATCCAATTTGTAGTAGGCTACTGTGGGTTACTCAGCTGACGATACACGGTCTGATCTCAGCTTTTAACAAATTTAGAAAAAGATTTGGTAAAACAAATATTTTTAAACATTTAATTATTATAATTATTTATAATTTATAGGTGAATATGAAACTGAAGATGGTTGCATCGGCGGCGCAGGAGTCGAACAAACTTTGGGCTTCGACACCCGTTTATTAGAACTGCGCGAATTCGAGCGAAAACGAGGCAAAGACAAGGAATGCGTCCTTGACCCCTATGATAACACAATATTGAGATGCACGGGGTCTTTGAGGTTAGCTGTTGGTTTAGCGAGGCAATGGTATACGACCATTGGGTTTCGGTGCAATGAGGTTGAAGGGAGGGATGAAAACGAGAGGGGTCCAGAATCGAGGGGTCAAGAATCGAGGGGTCAAGAACCGAGGGGTCAAGAACCGAGGGGTCAAGAATCGAGGGGTCACGAACCGAGGGGTCAAGAATCGAGGAGTGGAGAATCGAGGGATCAAGACGAGATGGGTCAAGAATCAATGGGTCAAGAACCGATGGGTCATGCTCAAAGGGGTCAAGCACTGAACCTCGAATACCACTTTGTAATCGAAGCATTCGATCGTGTCGAATGCCACTCATTCGACCAACCATTCAGTGAGATACAAGACATCATTCCTAAACCCATGGAAGACTTCATTCAGCAATGTGCCACATATTATGACAGCTTCGCGCGCTATAATGTGCTCGGTTTAGACGAATATGACATTTTCAATGGTTTCGCCGTGGCGTTCGCTCTTCGCAACGCCCAATGCTTTCAACGAGCCGACCTCGCCAGCTGTGCCACGAATTTCCCAAAATGCATCAATGGTACCGTACACGTTATATGCAACGAAACATGTACTGAATTGATCACCGGGTGTCCCGAAATACTTGGCGATCTACGCTGTAACAGCCTCGCATCGCGGCATGCGAATCCGCAATGTCCGTATGAACCTGTTCAATGTCTTGATCAACCGGAAGTGCCGAAACATGCCACAATTTCCTGTCCCAATTGCACCGCAGTGACCTCTATACAACAACTCACATGCGATAAAGGATACGAAGCCAGTGGGAATCCTATTAGAAAGTGTGAATACAGTGGTTTGCGTAGCTATGATCCCTTATTTATGTGTAAAAAGAAGCGCTCCATAATTCCCGTTGTTTCAGTTGGTGTGGCAATAGTGGTTGCAGCTATTATCGTTGGATGTGCTGTGTGTATCAAGTGTAAGGCGGAGATCAATTTATTGAGACGTACATATACGGGCAAGCTGTGTTGTGGCTATAATAAGTTATTCAGCAAGCGAAATATCTATTTTCAACGTAAGCGGTTCAACGCCGCGTTCTGGTATGCTGATGAAGATGAAGAACAAATAAGAGAAATAATCGAGAAATTAGAATCATTGAAACCGAATTATCAGTTTTATGCGGATTACAAAGCAGTTAGACAAGGTTCCAATTACGTTGAGTGGATTCCCGAAATAGTGCTACAGGCCTATGTATCTATCATATTTCTCAGCAATGCCTTTTTGCAAAGCGATGAGTGCCAATGTGTGCTTCGACATTCGCTCAATTGGCTCGAGGAGGATAACTATTTTTCAGTGCAAATCATAGCCATGGAGGATCCCAAGCGATTAAGGGATATGCCGATACATTTGAAACCGTATATCAAAACGGGAACCTATATGAAAGTGCTCGATTCGAAGCTCATTCGTAAGTTGCTAAAGGTGCTTCCAAATCCTGATAAGGCCCCGACACAGGTCATGTATACAAATAGACAAAATGAGCAAAATGAAACCCCCTTTATTACAATATTACCTGTGAACCATGACGCACATAATGGAGTCTAGGATTTGAAATGTATCATCTGGAACGCGAAAAGTGTGATCATTCATGCGTATCGGAGTGGATATTGCTAAGCTGAACCCAGGGGACGGCTATTGGATCCTGGTCCGACAATTGATGTGAAACATAGTTATCGCAACTGCTTTCACAAAGCTCAGCCGACTATACAGGGATTCGTCAACCACGGGATATAATAATTTTGAACGTAATAAGCAATCATTGGTCGGATTTAAGCGCGTCTCAATTCATGTTTATTTCGCCCGAACTCTGACCGATCAAGTGTCAACCGAGGGGATCGAACCCAAGACATATGATATCTCTACCTGAACGAATCACTGCGTATCCAGGCAGCTTGGTGTATTTTCCAAACAAAGTGGCCAGTAGTGGTACACGAAAGGATTGTGCACATTGTATGTAAGAATATACATGTAGGTCCTAACAAAAATGCTCTTTAAGAGCTCTTTAAGCTGAAAGAATCGATCCTAATTCAAAAGCCCTGGTCAACTGCAAAAGTTCATGGTATCTATAAGCAGAGTTAGACACGGGTTAAGTGTGTATCTTGGCATCAAACCACATTTCATCCGAACTTTCGCTACATACATGTAATATTATTCCTCACGATGAATCATAATATCATCAGAAAAAGTCTTAAAACGGTAAAATATACTGAAGTGTGTTGTGAATGCATGTGTAGAATGATTTACCGATACCTACGAACGATAATGCCATATATTTGGCACGAAACATGTGATTTCTTTAAATCCATTTACATTGCAGACAGTTTATGCTATCCATATCCATATATCACCATTTATCTTCAAAAATCTATATTTGATTGCAACTGGATTTAGGCAGTTACCATGTAATAAGCCATTAAAAAAAGCAATGATCGAGTCATTGACTGACCGAAATACTACGAACACGTGTTAATATAACACAACATGGCCAAATACGTCGTTTATCGAGGTCAAACATATAGAAATATATGAGAATCTACGTTTTTATTCATTACATGCGTAAGGGTCTGGCTTTAAGTGATTTTGACGAGCCGTTTCCCCCTAACTAAAAGTGGATTTCAATGTCTTCTTTATGAGAAACTCAAGAGCGCTCGTTGCATTTATAAAAGTAAGATAGATGTGTTTTAGAGCTTGCCATGATAAGAAATATATTGAAAACCACGCTTGCAAGGGTAAAGGCTTAAAACGCGTTTCATATGGCCAGATCCTTAAAATTGGGAAGCGCAAGGACCTTACGTGGAATTTTTAAGGTTGGTTGGTTTATGTTGGTTGGAGTGAAGGGATATGTTTAGTTTATTTAAGTTCGAATGATGACTTATTAAAATGAACTGGATAAAGCGTTGAAAATTATATCTTTGATTAATGAGTTGATAAAGATATCGGCACTGGATGGGGTACCCTACCATAATTATGAATGGACTGTGGAACAGATCCATTTAACACCCATAAGATAATTCAAATGGAGAGATTATTTCATAGAGATCTATGATATCATTTACGAATCTTAGATAGAAGATCACTCGTTAACACCTGTAAAACTCTTATTCAAAAGCTCTCCTTTGAACAAAAAAATTCTTCTCAACACCCAACCCCCCCTTCTCCCCACCCACATCACAAAACGTACCTTACATATCCCTGGTAATGTTCTTGCACTTCCCTTGTGTAAGGGCCTGGACACATGGGAAGCTTTACTTTTAATTTTGCTATTTACCCTAACAAAGCGTGTTTTTATTATTTCAAAGTATTGCTTATCATAATAAAATCAAAAACACGCATTTACCTTACTTTAAAAATGCAACAAGCGTTCTTTAGTTTCTCATTTAGAATAAATTTAAAATCAAGATTTGTTTGGGTGTAAATAACGTCAAAATCGTTTGTAGCCAGGACCTTATGCATGTAATGAATAAAAACGTAGATTCTCATATAGTTTTATATGTGTGACCTCGATAAACGACGTATTTGGTCATGTTTTGTTATATTAACACGTGTTCGTAGTATTTCGGTCAGTCAATGACTCGATCATTGCTTTTTTAAATGGCTTATTACATGATAACTGCCTAAATCCAGTAGCAATCAAATATATATATTTGAAGATGAATGGTGATATATGAATATGGATAGCATAAACTGTCTGCAATGTAAACGGATCCAAAGAAATCACATGTTTCATCCAAAATATATGGCATTATCGTTCGTAGGTATCGGTAAATCATTCTATGTCTTTGAAACATTTTTTGTACATCATCAAATACAAAAATGCAATAAAAGGCGTCGTACAACATGTTTTTTTAAAGTAAAGAGAAAATAATTTCAAATAAAGATTTGATAATGAACCTTATTTGCACTTCATTGCCGTGCCAAACTTTAAACATACACTTATCGGTTAAGATAATACTTAATTGATTATAATACTTATAATAATAATATTTTTTTCTATATTTTATACTTGGCCAATCATAAAGCAAATAGCTTAAGGGAGATTTCAATATTCGCATTGCGAGCCCAATTTTATGATGAGTCAACAAACAATACAAAAAATGAGGTCGCCCGTTTTTACCAGGTGAAAAAAAATATATACAATGTACAAAATTAACAGTTAGCTTCTTCAGTGAATATGCATTTCATGTGGTGACGGTTAAGTTCTTATTCAAATGAAAGCATATATAAAAATGTAACCTAAAATAGAAAAATGTATATGTTAGGAATAACCCCCGTTCTAAAATTGTAATTATGTAAACATTGAAGTGAGTCACCAAAGTCTGTTTGCCAAAACATATATGTCTTCAAGATTTGTCCCCATATTTTCTTTCTGCTTTTGGAGAAAAAAAATCTAAAGTTTAAAAAAAAATCATATCCCCTAATACGGTTATCGCGGACATTACTCACAGTGTACCCATTTTTTATGAAACATTTTAAAATCTAGTGTATTAATCGAGCATTAAAGCGGATATCCTTAACCATTGAAATATGAGTAAGAATAGTTAAGGACACAAATTATAGCCTATTAACATATATCTGAAAATTAAACATGACTATATAGCGTTCGCAAAATGAAAGCAATTTAACGTGTGTCTTTTCTAAGAAATATTGCGAGACATTACAATTATATTGTGTAATGGAACAACTTAAATATATATTCGGACAAGAATTTCAGTTACAATCTGAAGAAGTATGGACATACAGTGCAATACAAAAGGAAAGAAAATATAAGAAAACAAGATGGTTGTGAATATTGATTTTAGTTTCTTAAAAATCATGTTTATCTTACTATTAATGATACAAGTAAATGAAAGTATGGAAAGGCAAATAGCAATAGAAACATTTACAGGTAAATTGTATGTATTACATTATAGGTCATATTATAAATAAACGTTTCTTTACAAAGCCATTTGAAGACTGGTCACCGAAAAAAGAGCCAAAATAAAAACAAATTGTTCTAATAATTAATTTAACCTATTTTTGTGAATATCTATTTTGTTCGTTATTGACCTGACTTTTTCAATCATTCATTTACGAAAATAAGATGCACATGATTTTATGGGATGTTTGCTTAAACGTTTTCAAGTCAATGTGTTTTTGTGAACGCTCTAAGAATAGCTGTACATGCATTTTCAATATGTTGTGGATTGAATTTGTTTACAGATTTCATGAGTGATACCTCTCGAAGCTCTAAAGTTCGACCTCTCACACCGAGGACCAATGGGAAGTACTCGATTATACGAGTGGATTATAACTTCACTTTGTTTGATTATAACGAAGCAGCCATTCCTATCGTACAGATTCGACATGATGGAGAAGAAGGTAAGAATTGCAACGAGACATTTTCGTTTTTGTTTTCATATTTTTGTCCCCTTTTGCACGACGAGAAACATGTAAATGATATCCTTTTATAACGTGATCTACATATAAGATAAACGTTGTATTTGATATTTTTCTATCAACTTCATCAAGCTTGTTAAATTTCAATCAGATATTTCTGTTTTATTTTGCACATAAATGTTCTAATAATAATTCATGTTGTCAGGAAAATATGGTAAAATATTTCCCCCAAGGGAGACCGCAATATCATGCTTTTATTGTTTATAAGTTTGGAAAACTAAATAAATATTTTCATTGATTTAATTTAGCCTAAATCATTTTAATCTGAATATATTGCGTTATATATTTATCTCTAGGTGAATACGAAACGGAAGACGGCTGCATAGGTGGCGCTGGGGTCGATCAAACATTTGGCTTCGATACTCGATTACTCAAACTCAGCGAGTACCGTCCAGTACCGGGCAAAAACAAACAATGCCTTCTCATTTCCGATGGAAATCATGACAACAACAACAATGGCGGCGCCGCCATTTTGACTTCCGGTCACCATGACAACAATGACAACAACAATGAAGGCGCCATTTTGAATTGTGTGGGATCGTTACAGGTGGCCATTGGATTCGACGCTCACTGGTTTTCAACCATTGGTTTCCGGTGTAGCGAAGCCGACTCCATACATTTAGAGTATTACGTGACATTCACTGCATTTGACTCAGTAGAGTGTCATGATTTTAGCGAGGCTTTTAGTGAATTACAAGATGCTCTTCCTCATTCTTTGGTAGATTTCGTGGATACGTGTGCAACGTATTATGAACAATTCTCGCGATTTAATACCATCGGTGCACATGAGTATGATATCATGAGAATGTATCTATATGCAATTAGTTTTGTAGCCTCAGATTGTTACCAACATACAGAGTTTGTCAGTTGTGCCGTGTTATTCCCCAAATGTGTGAATGGAACTGTGAACATTATTTGTAACGATATTTGCGAAGGCCTCTTGACTGGGTGTTCAGAATTCTTGGGCTCCATAAGGTGTAACAGTCTTTCCGCAAACAACTCAAATCCTGAGTATTGTCCATCTGTTGAATGTACTGATAGCATTAAAGTACCGAAGAACGCGAAAGTCATTTTCCAGAATGGTACTCAGGCAGGGTCCGTACAAAAGCTGGAATGCGACGAAGGATTAAAACCGAAAGGCGATCCGTTACGCAAATGCATGTATAATGGTCGTTGGGATTATGATCCAGCATTTTCATGCAATAAGAATCCTCCGATAATCCTAAGCGTTACGGTCAGTGTTGGTATATTGATCGGTATTATCGTTATAGGTATAGTTATATGTACTAAATGGAAAGCTGAAATCAATTTACTTCGAAGGCGATATACACGCAAATTCGGCTGTGGATTACCCGTCGCACGTCGTAAACACCATAGCAACCGGCGAAAAGCATATATTCCGCGAAAACGATTCCATGCCTCAGTTTGGTATGCCCAAGAACACGAACAATATATAAAAGAACATATTATCACAAATCTGCAGAATGCCAACTCAAACTATAGATTCTACACTGATTATAATGCCGTGAATTATGGATCGAACTACATTGAATGGATTCCAGAGATTCTACTAACAAGCTATGTGTCTATTCTATGTCTAAGCAAGGCGTTTCTAGACAGCGATGAAAGTCAGTGTGCGCTTAGACAGTCGCTTAATTGGTACGAAGAAGACCATTCGTTTTCAATACAAGTTATATTGATGCAAGACGCTAAGGATATACCGGATATACCAATACATTTGAAACCTTACATAACGACGGGCACATATTTTAAAGCCAGTGATTCGAAGATTGTTAGTAAACTAAGGAATATTCTTCCTGACCCCGATAGGGCAGCTATACTTGTAGATGAAAATGCATTGGGTGAAGATGAGCCAAATGACATTTCTTTCATTACAGTGTTACATGAATAGGTTTAGAGACAGTGATATAAATTTAGAATCTATGTATTGGAAATAGTGTTTGAATGAATTATGAAAAGCACATAATTTGTTTTAAACAAAATGGGTGGGTTTATGATAAAGTTCTTAATAGAAGAAGCAAAATATTTGCTTAAAACATCAGTAACCCCTTTGTTGATAAACTCCTATCCTTAACTATGACACCTACATCGATCTTTTCATTATAACTTATGTTCGAACTGAATGATTCATATTATTATCAATTTCTAATAGGTTTCAGTATTAGAGTGCTTTTTAGTCAGGCACCGAATTTACGTAAATTATATTAATTCAATTATAGTCATGCATAATGTGTTTTAATAATGTATTAATTTGTACATTGAAATATGAAATGTGAACTGTAAATCTTTCTGAGCGAGATTATTGATTGAACGTTCTATAAAACTTTGAATGAATCAATACCAGAATGCCTGTTTGTTGAGCTCGGCCCTCCCGCGCACTACTTTTTTGTTGCTCGCCTTCTCACATTCACCGCCAAACACATACAGTTTGCCCTTATTTGGCAATGAAATATATATAATCTCTTTGATGTATAATATAGAATCTTACCAGAATGCCTGTTTGTTGAGCTCGGCCCTCCCGCGCACTACTTTTTTGTTGCTCGCCTTCTCACATTCACCGCCAAACACATACAGCTTGCCCTTATTTTGGCAATACAATATATATAATCTCTTTGATCATGAATATAGAATCTTACCAGAATGCCTGTTTGTTAAGCTCGGCCCTCCCGCGCACTACTTTCTTGTTGCTCGCCTTCTCACATTCGCCTCCAAACACATACAGCGTGCCCTTATAAGGCAATACAATATATATAATCTCTTTGATGATG